>MU827815.1:310165-377924 GCA_029204205.1 Desmophyllum pertusum
CCCCTCTCATCACGCAGAATATGACTGATTTTTTTCGTCATTTCAGGATCTAAATTCTCTACTAGTTTCACCTCCCAAAACTGTACCCCTCTCATCACGCAGAATATGACTGATTTTTTTCGTCATTTCAGGATCTAAATTCTCTACTAGTTTCACCTCCCAAAGCTGTACCCCTCTCATCACGCAGAATATGACTGATTTATTTCGTCATTTCAGGATCTAAATTCTCTACTAGTTTCACCTCCCAAAACTGTACCCCTCTCATCACGCGGAATATGACTGATTTATTTCGTCATTTCAGGATCTAAATTCTCTACTAGTTTCACCTCCCAAACTGTACCCCTCTCATCACGCGGAATATGACTGATTTTTTTCGTCATTTCAGGATCTAAATTCTCTACTAGTTTCACCTCCCAAACTGTACCCCTCTCATCACGCAGAATATGACTGATTTCTTTCGTCATTTCAGGATCTAAATTCTCTACTAGTTTCACCGTCCAAAACTGTACCCCTCTCATCACGCAGAATATGATTGATTTTTTTCGTAATTTCAGGATCTAAATTCTCTACTAGTTTCACCTCCTAAATCTGTACCCCTCTCATCACGCGGAATATGACTGATTTATTTCGTCATTTCAGGATCTAAATTCTCTACTAGTTTCACCTTCCAAAACTGTACCCCTCTCATCACGCGGAATATGTCTGATTTATTTCGTCATTTCAGGATATAAATTCTCTACTAGTTTCACCTCCCAAAGCTGTACCCCTCTCATCACGCGGAATATGACTGATTTATTTCGTCATTTCAGGATCTAAATTCTCTACTAGTTTCACCTCCCAAAGCTGTACCCCTCTCATCACGCGGAATATGACTGATTTATTTCGTCATTTCAGGATCTAAATTCTCTACTAGTTTCATCTCCCAAAACTGTACCCCTCTCATCACGCGGAATATGACTGATTTATTTCGTCATTTCAGGATATAAATTCTCTACTAGTTTCACCTCCCAAAAGTGTATCCCTCTCACCACGCGAAATATAACTGATTTTTTCGTCATTTCAGGATCTAAATTCTCTACCAAGCTTTACCTCCCAAAACTGTACCCTCTCATCACACGGAATATGACTGATTTATTTTTTCATTTCAGGATTTAAATTCTATACTAGTTTCACCGCCTCTCATCACGCAGAATATGACTGATTTTTTCGTCATTTCAAAATCTAAATTATCTACTAGATTCACCTCCCAAAACTGAACCCCTCTCATCACGCAGAATATGACTGATTTTTTTCGTCATTTCAGGATCTAAATTCTCTACTAGATTAGCCTCCCAAAGCTGTACCCTCTCATCACGCGGAATATGACTGATTTATTTCGTCATTTCAGGATCTAAATTGTCTACTAGTTTCACCTCCCAAAACTGTACCCCTCTCACCACGCGGAATATGACTGATTTATTCCGTCATTTGATGATCTAAATTTTCTACCAAGTTCACCTGCCAAAACTGTACCCCTCTCATCGCGCGAAATATGACTGATTTAATTCGTCATTTCAGGAACTAAATTCTCTACTAGTTTTACATCCCAAACTGTACCCCTCTCATCACGCGGAATATGACTGATTTCTTTCGTCATTTCAGGATCTAATTTCTCTACTAGTTTCACCGTCCAAAACTGTACCCCTCTCATCACGCAGAATATGATTGATTTTTTTCGTAATTTCAGGATCTAAATTCTCTACTAGTTTCACCTCCTAAATCTGTACCCCACTCATCACGCGGAATATGACTGATTTATTTTTTCATTTCAGGATCTAAATTCTTAATACTTTCACCTTCCAAAACTGTACCCCTCTCATCACGCGGAATATGTCTGATTTATTTCGTCATTTCAGGATATAAATTCTCTACTAGTTTCACCTCCCAAAGCTGTACCCCTCTCATCACGCGGAATATGACTGATTTATTTCGTCATTTCAGGATCTAAATTCTCTACTAGTTTCACCTCCCAAAGCTGTACCCCTCTCATCACGCGGAATATGACTGATTTATTTCGTCATTTCAGGATCTAAATGCTCTACTAGTTTCACCTCCCAAAACTGTACCCCTCTCATCACGCGGAATATGACTGATTTATTTCGTCATTTCAGGATCTAAATTCTCTACTAGTTTCACCTCCCAAAGCTGTACCCCTCTCATCACGCGAAATATGACTGATTTTTTCGTCATTTCAGGATCTAAATTCTCTACTAGTTTTACCTCCCAAAACTGTACCCCTCTCATCACGCGGAATATGACTGATTTATTTCGTCATTTCAGGATCTAAATTCTCTACTAGTTTCACCTCCCAAAGCTGTACCCCTCTCATCACGCGGAATATGACTGATTTTTTCGTCATTTCAGGATCTAAATTCTCTACTAGTTTCACCTCCCAAAACTGTACCCCTCTCATCACGCGGAATATGACTGATTTTTTCGTCATTTCAGGATCTAAATTCTCTACTAGTTTCACCTCCCAAAGCTGTACCCCTCTCATCACGCGGAATATGACTGATTTATTTCGTCATTTCAGGATCTAAATTCTCTACTAGTTTCACCTCCCAAAGCTGTACCCCTCTCATCACGCGGAATATGACTGATTTATTTCGTCATTTCAGGATCTAAATTCTCTACTAGTTTCACCTCCCAAAACTGTACCCCTCTCATCACGCAGAATATGACTGATTTATTTCGTCATTTCAGGATCTAAATTCTCTACTAGTTTCACCTCCCAAAACTGTACCCCTCTCATCACGCGGAATATGACTGATTTTTTTCGTCATTTCAGGATCTAAATTCTCTACTAGTTTCACCTCCCAAAACTGTACCCCTCTCATCACGCAGAATATGACTGATTTTTTTCGTCATTTCAGGATCTAAATTCTCTACTAGTTTCACCTCCCAAAACTGTACCCCTCTCATCACGCGGAATATGACTGATTTATTTCGTCATTTCAGGATCTAAATTCTCTACTAGTTTCACCTCCCAAAACTGTACCCCTCTCATCACGCGGAATATGACTGATTTATTTCGTCATTTCAGGATCTAAATTCTCTACTAGTTTCACCTCCCAAAACTGTACCCCTCTCATCACGCGGAATATGACTGATTTATTTCGTCATTTCAGGATCTAAATTCTCTACTAGTTTCACCTCCCAAACTGTACCCCTCTCATCACGCGGAATATGACTGATTTATTTCGTCATTTCAGGATCTAAATTCTCTACTAGTTTCACCTCCCAAAGCTGTACCCCTCTCATCACGCGGAATATGACTGATTTATTTCGTCATTTCAGGATCTAAATTCTCTACTAGTTTCACCTCCCAAAGCTGTACCCCTCTCATCACGCGGAATATGACTGATTTTTTTCGTCATTTCAGGATCTAAATTCTCTACTAGTTTCACCTCCCAAACTGTACCCCTCTCATCACGCGGAATATGACTGATTTATTTCGTCATTTCAGGATCTAAATTCTCTACTAGTTTCACCTCCAAAACTGTACCCCTCTCATCACGCAGAATATGACTGATTTTTTCGTCATTTCAGGATCTAAATTCTCTACTAGTTTCACCTCCCAAAACTGTACCCCTCTCATCACGCAGAATATGACTGATTTTTTTCGTCATTTCAGGATCTAAATTCTCTACTAGTTTCACCTCCCAAAACTGTACCCCTCTCATCACGCAGAATATGACTGATTTTTTCGTCATTTCAGGATCTAAATTCTCTACTAGTTTCACCTCCCAAATCTGTACCCCTCTCATCACGCAGAATATGACTGATTTTTTTCGTCATTTCAGGATCTAAATTCTCTACTAGTTTCACCTCCCAAAACTGTACCCCTCTCATCACGCGGAATATGACTGATTTATTTCGTCATTTCAGGATCTAAATTCTCTACTAGTTTCACCTCCCAAAACTGTACCCCTCTCATCACGCGGAATATGACTGATTTTTTTCGTCATTTCAGGATCTAAATTCTCTACTAGTTTCACCTCCCAAAACTGTACCCCTCTCATCACGCAGAATATGACTGATTTTTTCGTCATTTCAGGATCTAAATTCTCTACTAGTTTCACCTCCCAAAACTGTACCCCTCTCATCACGCAGAATATGACTGATTTTTTTCGTCATTTCAGGATCTAAATTCTCTACTAGTTTCACCTCCCAAAACTGTACCCCTCTCATCACGCAGAATATGACTGATTTTTTTCGTCATTTCAGGATCTAAATTCTCTACTAGTTTCACCTCCCAAAACTGTACCCCTCTCATCACGCGGAATATGACTGATTTATTTCGTCATTTCAGGATCTAAATTCTCTACTAGTTTCACCTCCCAAAACTGTACCCCTCTCATCACGCGGAATATGACTGATTTTTTCGTCATTTCAGGATCTAAATTCTCTACTAGTTTCACCTCCCAAAGCTGTACCCCTCTCATCACGCGGAATATGACTGATTTATTTCGTCATTTCAGGATCTAAATTCTCTACTAGTTTCACCTCCCAAAGCTGTACCCCTCTCATCACGCGGAATATGACTGATTTATTTCGTCATTTCAGGATCTAAATTCTCTACTAGTTTCACCTCCCAAAGCTGTACCCCTCTCATCACGCGGAATATGACTGATTTATTTCGTCATTTCAGGATCTAAATTCTCTACTAGTTTCACCTCCCAAAACTGTACCCTCTCATCACGCAGAATATGACTGATTTTTTCGTCATTTCAGGATCTAAATTCTCTACTAGTTTCACCTCCCAAAACTGTACCCCTCTCATCACGCGGAATATGACTGATTTTTTTCGTCATTTCAGGATCTAAATTCTCTACTAGTTTCACCTCCCAAAACTGTACCCCTCTCATCACGCGGAATATGACTGATTTTTTCGTCATTTCAGGATCTAAATTCTCTACTAGTTTCACCTCCCAAAACTGTACCCCTCTCATCACGCGGAATATGACTGATTTATTTCGTCATTTCAGGATCTAAATTCTCTACTAGTTTCACCTCCCAAAACTGTACCCCTCTCATCACGCGGAATATGACTGATTTATTTCGTCATTTCAGGATCTAAATTCTCTACTAGTTTCACCTCCCAAAACTGTACCCCTCTCATCACGCAGAATATGACTGATTTTTTTCGTCATTTCAGGATCTAAATTCTCTACTAGTTTCACCTCCCAAAACTGTACCCCTCTCATCACGCGGAATATGACTGATTTTTTCGTCATTTCAGGATCTAAATTCTCTACTAGTTTCACCTCCCAAAACTGTACCCCTCTCATCACGCAGAATATGACTGATTTTTTTCGTCATTTCAGGATCTAAATTCTCTACTAGTTTCACCTCCCAAAACTGTACCCCTCTCATCACGCGGAATATGACTGATTTATTTCGTCATTTCAGGATCTAAATTCTCTACTAGTTTCACCTCCAAAACTGTACCCCTCTCATCACGCGGAATATGACTGATTTATTTCGTCATTTCAGGATCTAAATTCTCTACTAGTTTCACCTCCCAAAACTGTACCCCTCTCATCACGCGGAATATGACTGATTTATTTCGTCATTTCAGGATCTAAATTCTCTACTAGTTTCACCTCCCAAACTGTACCCCTCTCATCACGCGGAATATGACTGATTTATTTCGTCATTTCAGGATCTAAATTCTCTACTAGTTTCACCTCCCAAAACTGTACCCCTCTCATCACGCGGAATATGACTGATTTTTTTCGTCATTTCAGGATCTAAATTCTCTACTAGTTTCACCTCCCAAAACTGTACCCCTCTCATCACGCAGAATATGACTGATTTTTTTCGTCATTTCAGGATCTAAATTCTCTACTAGTTTCACCTCCCAAAACTGTACCCCTCTCATCACGCAGAATATGACTGATTTATTTCGTCATTTCAGGATCTAAATTCTCTACTAGTTTCACCTCCCAAAACTGTACCCCTCTCATCACGCGGAATATGACTGATTTTTTCGTCATTTCAGGATCTAAATTCTCTACTAGTTTCACCTCCAAAACTGTACCCCTCTCATCACGCGGAATATGACTGATTTTTTTCGTCATTTCAGGATCTAAATTCTCTACTAGTTTCACCTCCCAAAACTGTACCCTCTCATCACGCGGAATATGACTGATTTATTTCGTCATTTCAGGATCTAAATTCTCTACTAGTTTCACCTCCCAAAACTGTACCCCTCTCATCACGCAGAATATGACTGATTTTTTCGTCATTTCAGGATCTAAATTCTCTACTAGTTTCACCTCCCAAAACTGTACCCCTCTCATCACGCGGAATATGACTGATTTTTTTCGTCATTTCAGGATCTAAATTCTCTACTAGTTTCACCTCCCAAAACTGTACCCCTCTCATCACGCGGAATATGACTGATTTTTTTCGTCATTTCAGGATCTAAATTCTCTACTAGTTTCACCTCCCAAAACTGTACCCCTCTCATCACGCGGAATATGACTGATTTTTTCGTCATTTCAGGATCTAAATTCTCTACTAGTTTCACCTCCCAAAACTGTACCCCTCTCATCACGCGGAATATGACTGATTTATTTCGTCATTTCAGGATCTAAATTCTCTACTAGTTTCACCTCCCAAAACTGTACCCCTCTCATCACGCGGAATATGACTGATTTTTTTCGTCATTTCAGGATCTAAATTCTCTACTAGTTTCACCTCCCAAAGCTGTACCCCTCTCATCACGCGGAATATGACTGATTTATTTCGTCATTTCAGGATCTAAATTCTCTACTAGTTTCACCTCCCAAAGCTGTACCCCTCTCATCACGCGGAATATGACTGATTTATTTCGTCATTTCAGGATCTAAATTCTCTACTAGTTTCACCTCCCAAAGCTGTACCCCTCTCATCACGCGGAATATGACTGATTTATTTCGTCATTTCAGGATCTAAATTCTCTACTAGTTTCACCTCCCAAAACTGTACCCCTCTCATCACGCGGAATATGACTGATTTTTTTCGTCATTTCAGGATCTAAATTCTCTACTAGTTTCACCTCCCAAAACTGTACCCCTCTCATCACGCGGAATATGACTGATTTTTTTCGTCATTTCAGGATCTAAATTCTCTACTAGTTTCACCTCCCAAAACTGTACCCCTCTCATCACGCGGAATATGACTGATTTATTTCGTCATTTCAGGATCTAAATTCTCTACTAGTTTCACCTCCCAAAACTGTACCCCTCTCATCACGCGGAATATGACTGATTTATTTCGTCATTTCAGGATCTAAATTCTCTACTAGTTTCACCTCCCAAAACTGTACCCCTCTCATCACGCGGAATATGACTGATTTATTCCGTCATTTCAGGATCTAAATTCTCTACTAGTTTCACCTCCCAAAGCTGTACCCCTCTCATCACGCGGAATATGACTGATTTATTTCGTCATTTCAGGATCTAAATTCTCTACTAGTTTCACCTCCCAAAGCTGTACCCCTCTCATCACGCGGAATATGACTGATTTATTTCGTCATTTCAGGATCTAAATTCTCTACTAGTTTCACCTCCCAAAACTGTACCCCTCTCATCACGCAGAATATGACTGATTTTTTTCGTCATTTCAGGATCTAAATTCTCTACTAGTTTCACCTCCCAAAACTGTACCCCTCTCATCACGCAGAATATGACTGATTTTTTTCGTCATTTCAGGATCTAAATTCTCTACTAGTTTCACCTCCTAAAACTGTACCCCTCTCATCACGCAGAATATGACTGATTTTTTTCGTCATTTCAGGATCTAAATTCTCTACTAGTTTCACCTCCCAAAACTGTACCCCTCTCATCACGCAGAATATGACTGATTTTTTTCGTCATTTCAGGATCTAAATTCTCTACTAGTTTCACCTCCCAAAACTGTACCCCTCTCATCACGCAGAATATGACTGATTTTTTTCGTCATTTCAGGATCTAAATTCTCTACTAGTTTCACCTCCCAAATCTGTACCCCTCTCATCACGCGGAATATGACTGATTTTTTCGTCATTTCAGGATCTAAATTCTCTACTAGTTTCACCTCCCAAACTGTACCCCTCTCATCACGCGGAATATGACTGATTTATTTCGTCATTTCAGGATCTAAATTCTCTACTAGTTTCACCTCCAAAACTGTACCCCTCTCATCACGCAGAATATGACTGATTTTTTTCGTCATTTCAGGATCTAAATTCTCTACTAGTTTCACCTCCTAAAACTGTACCCCTCTCATCACGCAGAATATGACTGATTTTTTTCGTCATTTCAGGATCTAAATTCTCTACTAGTTTCACCTCCCAAAACTGTACCCCTCTCATCACGCAGAATATGACTGATTTTTTCGTCATTTCAGGATCTAAATTCTCTACTAGTTTCACCTCCCAAAACTGTACCCCTCTCATCACGCGGAATATGACTGATTTTTTTCGTCATTTCAGGATCTAAATTCTCTACTAGTTTCACCTCCCAAAACTGTACCCCTCTCATCACGCGGAATATGACTGATTTTTTTCGTCATTTCAGGATCTAAATTCTCTACTAGTTTCACCTCCCAAAACTGTACCCCTCTCATCACGCAGAATATGACTGATTTTTTTCGTCATTTCAGGATCTAAATTCTCTACTAGTTTCACCTCCCAAATCTGTACCCCTCTCATCACGCAGAATATGACTGATTTTTTTCGTCATTTCAGGATCTAAATTCTCTACTAGTTTCACCTCCCAAAACTGTACCCCTCTCATCACGCGGAATATGACTGATTTTTTTCGTCATTTCAGGATCTAAATTCTCTACTAGTTTCACCTCCCAAAACTGTACCCCTCTCATCACGCAGAATATGACTGATTTTTTTCGTCATTTCAGGATCTAAATTCTCTACTAGTTTCACCTCCCAAAACTGTACCCCTCTCATCACGCGGAATATGACTGATTTATTTCGTCATTTCAGGATCTAAATTCTCTACTAGTTTCACCTCCCAAAACTGTACCCCTCTCATCACGCGGAATATGACTGATTTATTTCGTCATTTCAGGATCTAAATTCTCTACTAGTTTCACCTCCCAAAACTGTACCCCTCTCATCACGCGGAATATGACTGATTTATTTCGTCATTTCAGGATCTAAATTCTCTACTAGTTTCACCTCCCAAAACTGTACCCCTCTCATCACGCAGAATATGACTGATTTTTTTCGTCATTTCAGGATCTAAATTCTCTACTAGTTTCACCTCCCAAATCTGTACCCCTCTCATCACGCAGAATATGACTGATTTTTTCGTCATTTCAGGATCTAAATTCTACTAGTTTCACCTCCCAAAACTGTACCCCTCTCATCACGCGGAATATGACTGATTTTTTTCGTCATTTCAGGATCTAAATTCTCTACTAGTTTCACCTCCCAAACTGTACCCCTCTCATCACGCAGAATATGACTGATTTTTTTCGTCATTTCAGGATCTAAATTCTCTACTAGTTTCACCTCCCAAAACTGTACCCCTCTCATCACGCGGAATATGACTGATTTTTTTCGTCATTTCAGGATCTAAATTCTCTACTAGTTTCACCTCCCAAAACTGTACCCCTCTCATCACGCAGAATATGACTGATTTTTTTCGTCATTTCAGGATCTAAATTCTCTACTAGTTTCACCTCCCAAAACTGTACCCCTCTCATCACGCGGAATATGACTGATTTATTTCGTCATTTCAGGATCTAAATTCTCTACTAGTTTCACCTCCCAAAACTGTACCCCTCTCATCACGCGGAATATGACTGATTTTTTTCGTCATTTCAGGATCTAAATTCTCTACTAGTTTCACCTCCCAAAACTGTACCCCTCTCATCACGCGGAATATGACTGATTTTTTTCGTCATTTCAGGATCTAAATTCTCTACTAGTTTCACCTCCCAAAACTGTACCCCTCTCATCACGCGGAATATGACTGATTTATTTCGTCATTTCAGGATCTAAATTCTCTACTAGTTTCACCTCCCAAAGCTGTACCCCTCTCATCACGCGGAATATGACTGATTTTTTTCGTCATTTCAGGATCTAAATTCTCTACTAGTTTCACCTCCCAAAACTGTACCCCTCTCATCACGCAGAATATGACTGATTTTTTTCGTCATTTCAGGATCTAAATTCTCTACTAGTTTCACCTCCCAAAGCTGTACCCCTCTCATCACGCGGAATATGACTGATTTATTTCGTCATTTCAGGATCTAAATTCTCTACTAGTTTCACCTCCCAAAGCTGTACCCCTCTCATCACGCGGAATATGACTGATTTATTTCGTCATTTCAGGATCTAAATTCTCTACTAGTTTCACCTCCCAAAACTGTACCCCTCTCATCACGCGAATATGACTGATTTATTTCGTCATTTCAGGATCTAAATTCTCTACTAGTTTCACCTCCCAAAACTGTACCCCTCTCATCACGCGGAATATGACTGATTTATTTCGTCATTTCAGGATCTAAATTCTCTACTAGTTTCACCTCCCAAAACTGTACCCCTCTCATCACGCGGAATATGACTGATTTATTTCGTCATTTCAGGATCTAAATTCTCTACTAGTTTCACCTCCTAATCTGTACCCCTCTCATCACGCAGAATATGACTGATTTTTTTCGTCATTTCAGGATCTAAATTCTCTACTAGTTTCACCTCCCAAAACTGTACCCCTCTCATCACGCGGAATATGACTGATTTATTTCGTCATTTCAGGATCTAAATTCTCTACTAGTTTCACCTCCCAAACTGTACCCCTCTCATCACGCAGAATATGACTGATTTTTTTCGTCATTTCAGGATCTAAATTCTCTACTAGTTTCACCTCCCAAAACTGTACCCCTCTCATCACGCGGAATATGACTGATTTTTTTCGTCATTTCAGGATCTAAATTCTCTACTAGTTTCACCTCCCAAAACTGTACCCCTCTCATCACGCAGAATATGACTGATTTTTTTCGTCATTTCAGGATCTAAATTCTCTACTAGTTTCACCTCCCAAAACTGTACCCCTCTCATCACGCGGAATATGACTGATTTATTTCGTCATTTCAGGATCTAAATTCTCTACTAGTTTCACCTCCCAAAGCTGTACCCCTCTCATCACGCGGAATATGACTGATTTTTTTCGTCATTTCAGGATCTAAATTCTCTACTAGTTTCACCTCCCAAAGCTGTACCCCTCTCATCACGCGGAATATGACTGATTTTTTTCGTCATTTCAGGATCTAAATTCTCTACTAGTTTCACCTCCCAAAACTGTACCCCTCTCATCACGCAGAATATGACTGATTTTTTTCGTCATTTCAGGATCTAAATTCTCTACTAGTTTCACCTCCTAAATCTGTACCCCTCTCATCACGCAGAATATGACTGATTTTTTTCGTCATTTCAGGATCTAAATTCTCTACTAGTTTCACCTCCCAAAACTGTACCCCTCTCATCACGCAGAATATGACTGATTTTTTTCGTCATTTCAGGATCTAAATTCTCTACTAGTTTCACCTCCCAAAGCTGTACCCCTCTCATCACGCGGAATATGACTGATTTTTTTCGTCATTTCAGGATCTAAATTCTCTACTAGTTTCACCTCCCAAAACTGTACCCCTCTCATCACGCGGAATATGACTGATTTATTTCGTCATTTCAGGATCTAAATTCTCTACTAGTTTCACCTCCAAAACTGTACCCTCTCATCACGCGGAATATGACTGATTTATTTCGTCATTTCAGGATCTAAATTCTCTACTAGTTTCACCTCCCAAAACTGTACCCCTCTCATCACGCGGAATATGACTGATTTATTTCGTCATTTCAGGATCTAAATTCTCTACTAGTTTCACCTCCCAAAGCTGTACCCCTCTCATCACGCGGAATATGACTGATTTTTTTCGTCATTTCAGGATCTAAATTCTCTACTAGTTTCACCTCCCAAAGCTGTACCCCTCTCATCACGCGGAATATGACTGATTTATTTCGTCATTTCAGGATCTAAATTCTCTACTAGTTTCACCTCCAAAAGCTGTACCCCTCTCATCACGCGGAATATGACTGATTTATTTCGTCATTTCAGGATCTAAATTCTCTACTAGTTTCACCTCCAAAGCTGTACCCCTCTCATCACGCGGAATATGACTGATTTATTTCGTCATTTCAGGATCTAAATTCTCTACTAGTTTCACCTCCCAAAGCTGTACCCCTCTCATCACGCGGAATATGACTGATTTTTCGTCATTTCAGGATCTAAATTCTCTACTAGTTTCACCTCCAAAACTGTACCCCTCTCATCACGCGGAATATGACTGATTTATTTCGTCATTTCAGGATCTAAATTCTCTACTAGTTTCACCTCCCAAAACTGTACCCCTCTCATCACGCGGAATATGACTGATTTTTTTCGTCATTTCAGGATCTAAATTCTCTACTAGTTTCACCTCCCAAAACTGTACCCCTCTCATCACGCGGAATATGACTGATTTATTTCGTCATTTCAGGATCTAAATTCTCTACTAGTTTCACCTCCCAAAACTGTACCCCTCTCATCACGCGGAATATGACTGATTTTTTTCGTCATTTCAGGATCTAAATTCTCTACTAGTTTCACCTCCCAAAACTGTACCCCTCTCATCACGCGGAATATGACTGATTTTTTTCGTCATTTCAGGATCTAAATTCTCTACTAGTTTCACCTCCCAAAACTGTACCCCTCTCATCACGCAGAATATGACTGATTTTTTCGTCATTTCAGGATCTAAATTCTCTACTAGTTTCACCTCCCAAAGCTGTACCCCTCTCATCACGCGGAATATGACTGATTTATTTCGTCATTTCAGGATCTAAATTCTCTACTAGTTTCACCTCCCAAAACTGTACCCCTCTCATCACGCGGAATATGACTGATTTTTTCGTCATTTCAGGATCTAAATTCTCTACTAGTTTCACCTCCCAAATCTGTACCCCTCTCATCACGCGGAATATGACTGATTTTTTTCGTCATTTCAGGATCTAAATTCTCTACTAGTTTCACCTCCCAAACTGTACCCCTCTCATCACGCGGAATATGACTGATTTATTTCGTCATTTCAGGATCTAAATTCTCTACTAGTTTCACCTCCCAAAACTGTACCCCTCTCATCACGCAGAATATGACTGATTTTTTTCGTCATTTCAGGATCTAAATTCTCTACTAGTTTCACCTCCCAAAACTGTACCCCTCTCATCACGCAGAATATGACTGATTTTTTCGTCATTTCAGGATCTAAATTCTCTACTAGTTTCACCTCCCAAAACTGTACCCTCTCTCATCACGCGGAATATGACTGATTTTTTCGTCATTTCAGGATCTAAATTCTCTACTAGTTTCACCTCCCAAAACTGTACCCCTCTCATCACGCGGAATATGACTGATTTTTTTCGTCATTTCAGGATCTAAATTCTCTACTAGTTTCACCTCCCAAAACTGTACCCCTCTCATCACGCGGAATATGACTGATTTATTTCGTCATTTCAGGATCTAAATTCTCTACTAGTTTCACCTCCCAAAACTGTACCCCTCTCATCACGCAGAATATGACTGATTTTTTCGTCATTTCAGGATCTAAATTCTCTACTAGTTTCACCTCCCAAAACTGTACCCCTCTCATCACGCAGAATATGACTGATTTTTTCGTCATTTCAGGATCTAAATTCTCTACTAGTTTCACCTCCAAAACTGTACCCCTCTCATCACGCAGAATATGACTGATTTTTTTCGTCATTTCAGGATCTAAATTCTCTACTAGTTTCACCTCCCAAAACTGTACCCCTCTCATCACGCGGAATATGACTGATTTATTTCGTCATTTCAGGATCTAAATTCTCTACTAGTTTCACCTCCCAAACTGTACCCCTCTCATCACGCGGAATATGACTGATTTTTTTCGTCATTTCAGGATCTAAATTCTCTACTAGTTTCACCTCCCAAAACTGTACCCCTCTCATCACGCGGAATATGACTGATTTTTTCGTCATTTCAGGATCTAAATTCTCTACTAGTTTCACCTCCCAAACTGTACCCCTCTCATCACGCGGAATATGACTGATTTTTTTCGTCATTTCAGGATCTAAATTCTCTACTAGTTTCACCTCCCAAACTGTACCCCTCTCATCACGCAGAATATGACTGATTTTTTTCGTCATTTCAGGATCTAAATTCTCTACTAGTTTCACCTCCCAAAACTGTACCCCTCTCATCACGCGGAATATGACTGATTTTTTCGTCATTTCAGGATCTAAATTCTCTACTAGTTTCACCTCCCAAAACTGTACCCCTCTCATCACGCAGAATATGACTGATTTTTTTCGTCATTTCAGGATCTAAATTCTCTACTAGTTTCACCTCCCAAAACTGTACCCCTCTCATCACGCGGAATATGACTGATTTTTTTCGTCATTTCAGGATCTAAATTCTCTACTAGTTTCACCTCCCAAAGCTGTACCCCTCTCATCACGCGGAATATGACTGATTTATTTCGTCATTTCAGGATCTAAATTCTCTACTAGTTTCACCTCCCAAAACTGTACCCCTCTCATCACGCGAAATATGACTGATTTTTTCGTCATTTCAGGATCTAAATTCTCTACTAGTTTCACCTCCCAAACTGTACCCCTCTCATCACGCGGAATATGACTGATTTTTTTCGTCATTTCAGGATCTAAATTCTCTACTAGTTTCACCTCCCAAAACTGTACCCCTCTCATCACGCAGAATATGACTGATTTTTTTCGTAATTTCAGGATCTAAATTCTCTACTAGTTTCACCTCCTAAAACTGTACCCCTCTCATCACGCAGAATATGACTGATTTTTTTCGTCATTTCAGGATCTAAATTCTCTACTAGTTTCACCTCCTAAAACTGTACCCCTCTCATCACGCAGAATATGACTGATTTTTTCGTCATTTCAGGATCTAAATTCTCTACTAGTTTCACCTCCCAAAACTGTACCCCTCTCATCACGCGGAATATGACTGATTTTTTTCGTCATTTCAGGATCTAAATTCTCTACTAGTTTCACCTCCCAAAACTGTACCCCTCTCATCACGCGGAATATGACTGATTTATTTCGTCATTTCAGGATCTAAATTCTCTACTAGTTTCACCTCCCAAAACTGTACCCCTCTCATCACGCGAATATGACTGATTTATTTCGTCATTTCAGGATCTAAATTCTCTACTAGTTTCACCTCCCAAAACTGTACCCCTCTCATCACGCGGAATATGACTGATTTTTTTCGTCATTTCAGGATCTAAATTCTCTACTAGTTTCACCTCCCAAAGCTGTACCCCTCTCATCACGCGGAATATGACTGATTTATTTCGTCATTTCAGGATCTAAATTCTCTACTAGTTTCACCTCCAAAACTGTACCCCTCTCATCACGCGGAATATGACTGATTTATTTCGTCATTTCAGGATCTAAATTCTCTACTAGTTTCACCTCCCAAAGCTGTACCCCTCTCATCACGCGGAATATGACTGATTTATTTCGTCATTTCAGGATCTAAATTCTCTACTAGTTTCACCTCCCAAAGCTGTACCCCTCTCATCACGCGGAATATGACTGATTTATTTCGTCATTTCAGGATCTAAATTCTCTACTAGTTTCACCTCCCAAAGCTGTACCCCTCTCATCACGCGGAATATGACTGATTTTTTCGTCATTTCAGGATCTAAATTCTCTACTAGTTTCACCTCCCAAAACTGTACCCCTCTCATCACGCGGAATATGACTGATTTATTTCGTCATTTCAGGATCTAAATTCTCTACTAGTTTCACCTCCCAAAACTGTACCCTCTCATCACGCAGAATATGACTGATTTTTTTCGTCATTTCAGGATCTAAATTCTCTACTAGTTTCACCTCCCAAACTGTACCCCTCTCATCACGCGGAATATGACTGATTTATTTCGTCATTTCAGGATCTAAATTCTCTACTAGTTTCACCTCCAAAACTGTACCCCTCTCATCACGCGGAATATGACTGATTTTTTTCGTCATTTCAGGATCTAAATTCTCTACTAGTTTCACCTCCCAAAACTGTACCCCTCTCATCACGCAGAATATGACTGATTTTTTCGTCATTTCAGGATCTAAATTCTCTACTAGTTTCACCTCCCAAAGCTGTACCCCTCTCATCACGCGGAATATGACTGATTTATTTCGTCATTTCAGGATCTAAATTCTCTACTAGTTTCACCTCCCAAAACTGTACCCCTCTCATCACGCGGAATATGACTGATTTTTTCGTCATTTCAGGATCTAAATTCTCTACTAGTTTCACCTCCCAAAACTGTACCCTCTCATCACGCGGAATATGACTGATTTTTTTCGTCATTTCAGGATCTAAATTCTCTACTAGTTTCACCTCCCAAAGCTGTACCCCTCTCATCACGCAGAATATGACTGATTTATTTCGTCATTTCAGGATCTAAATTCTCTACTAGTTTCACCTCCCAAAACTGTACCCCTCTCATCACGCGGAATATGACTGATTATTTCGTCATTTCAGGATCTAAATTCTCTACTAGTTTCACCTCCCAAAACTGTACCCCTCTCATCACGCGGAATATGACTGATTTATTCGTCATTTCAGGATCTAAATTCTCTACTAGTTTCACCTCCCAAAACTGTACCCCTCTCATCACGCAGAATATGACTGATTTTTTTCGTCATTTCAGGATCTAAATTCTCTACTAGTTTCACCTCCCAAAACTGTACCCCTCTCATCACGCGGAATATGACTGATTTATTTCGTCATTTCAGGATCTAAATTCTCTACTAGTTTCACCTCCCAAAGCTGTACCCCTCTCACGCAGGAATATGACTGATTTATTTCGTCATTTCAGGATCTAAATTCTCTACTAGTTTCACCTCCCAAAGCTGTACCCTCTCATCACGCGGAATATGACTGATTTATTTCGTCATTTCAGGATCTAAATTCTCTACTAGTTTCACCTCCAAACTGTACCCCTCTCATCACGCGGAATATGACTGATTTATTTCGTCATTTCAGGATCTAAATTCTCTACTAGTTTCACCTCCCAAAACTGTACCCCTCTCATCACGCAGAATATGACTGATTTTTTCGTCATTTCAGGATCTAAATTCTCTACTAGTTTCACCTCCCAAAACTGTACCCCTCTCATCACGCGGAATATGACTGATTTTTTTCGTCATTTCAGGATCTAAATTCTCTACTAGTTTCACCTCCAAAACTGTACCCCTCTCATCACGCGGAATATGACTGATTTATTTCGTCATTTCAGGATCTAAATTCTCTACTAGTTTCACCTCCAAAGCTGTACCCCTCTCATCACGCAGAATATGACTGATTTTTTTCGTCATTTCAGGATCTAAATTCTCTACTAGTTTCACCTCCCAAAACTGTACCCCTCTCATCACGCGAATATGACTGATTTTTTTCGTCATTTTCAGGATCTAAATTCTCTACTAGTTTCACCTCCCAAAACTGTACCCCTCTCATCACGCAGAATATGACTGATTTTTTTCGTCATTTCAGGATCTAAATTCTCTACTAGTTTCACCTCCCAAATCTGTACCCCTCTCATCACGCGGAATATGACTGATTTTTTTCGTCATTTCAGGATCTAAATTCTCTACTAGTTTCACCTCCCAAAACTGTACCCTCTCATCACGCAGAATATGACTGATTTTTTTCGTCATTTCAGGATCTAAATTCTCTACTAGTTTCACCTCCCAAAACTGTACCCCTCTCATCACGCGGAATATGACTGATTTATTTCGTCATTTCAGGATCTAAATTCTCTACTAGTTTCACCTCCCAAAACTGTACCCCTCTCATCACGCGGAATATGACTGATTTTTTTCGTCATTTCAGGATCTAAATTCTCTACTAGTTTCACCTCCCAAATCTGTACCCCTCTCATCACGCGGAATATGACTGATTTTTTCGTCATTTCAGGATCTAAATTCTCTACTAGTTTCACCTCCAAAACTGTACCCCTCTCATCACGCAGAATATGACTGATTTATTTCGTCATTTCAGGATCTAAATTCTCTACTAGTTTCACCTCCCAAAACTGTACCCCTCTCATCACGCGGAATATGACTGATTTATTTCGTCATTTCAGGATCTAAATTCTCTACTAGTTTCACCTCCCAAAACTGTACCCCTCTCATCACGCAGAATATGACTGATTTTTTTCGTCATTTCAGGATCTAAATTCTCTACTAGTTTCACCTCCCAAAACTGTACCCCTCTCATCACGCGGAATATGACTGATTTATTTCGTCATTTCAGGATCTAAATTCTCTACTAAGTTTCACCTCCCAAACTGTACCCCTCTCATCACGCAGAATATGACTGATTTTTTCGTCATTTCAGGATCTAAATTCTCTACTAGTTTCACCTCCCAAAACTGTACCCCTCTCATCACGCGGAATATGACTGATTTATTTCGTCATTTCAGGATCTAAATTCTCTACTAAGTTTCACCTCCCAATCTGTACCCCTCTCATCACGCGGAATATGACTGATTTTTTCGTCATTTCAGGATCTAAATTCTCTACTAGTTTCACCTCCCAAAACTGTACCCCTCTCATCACGCGGAATATGACTGATTTTTTTCGTCATTTCAGGATCTAAATTCTCTACTAGTTTCACCTCCCAAAACTGTACCCCTCTCATCACGCAGAATATGACTGATTTTTTTCGTCATTTCAGGATCTAAATTCTCTACTAGTTTCACCTCCCAAAACTGTACCCCTCTCATCACGCGGAATATGACTGATTTATTTCGTCATTTCAGGATCTAAATTCTCTACTAAGTTTCACCTCCCAAAACTGTACCCCTCTCATCACGCAGAATATGACTGATTTTTTCGTCATTTCAGGATCTAAAATCTCTACTAGTTTCACCTCCCAAAACTGTACCCCTCTCATCACGCGGAATATGACTGATTTATACCGTCATTTCAGGATCTAAATTCTCTACTAGTTTCACCTCCAAAACTGTACCCCTCTCATCACGCAGAATATGACTGATTTTTTTCGTCATTTCAGGATCTAAATTCTCTACTAGTTTCACCTCCCAAAACTGTACCCCTCTCATCACGCGGAATATGACTGATTTATTTCGTCATTTCAGGATCTAAATTCTCTACTAGTTTCACCTCCCAAAACTGTACCCCTCTCATCACGCGAATATGACTGATTTTTTTCGTCATTTCAGGATCTAAATTCTCTACTAGTTTCACCTCCCAAAACTGTACCCCTCTCATCACGCAGAATATGACTGATTTTTTTCGTCATTTCAGGATCTAAATTCTCTACTAGTTTCACCTCTCAAAACTGTACCCCTCTCATCACGCGGAATATGACTGATTTATTCCGTCATTTCAGGATCTAAATTCTCTACTAGTTTCACCTCCTAAAACTGTACCCCTCTCATCACGCGGAATATGACTGATTTTTTCGTCATTTCAGGATCTAAATTCTCTACTAGTTTCACCTACCAAAACTGTACCCCTCTCATCACGCGGAATATGTCTGATTTTTTCGTCATTTCAGGATCTAAATTCTCTACTAGTTTCACCTCCCAAAGCTGTACCCCTCTCATCACGCGGAATATGACTGATTTATTTCGTCATTTCAGGATCTAAATTCTCTACTAGTTTCACCTCCAAAACTGTACCCCTCTCATCACGCGGAATATGACTGATTTATTCCGTCATTTCAGGATCTAAATTCTCTACTAGTTTCACCTCCCAAAACTGTACCCCTCTCATCACGCGGAATATGACTGATTTATTTCGTCATTTCAGGATCTAAATTCTCTACTAGTTTCACCTCCCAAAACTGTACCCTCTCATCACGCGGAATATGACTGATTTATTCCGTCATTTCAGGATCTAAATTCTCTACTAGTTTCACCTCCGAAAACTGTACCCTCTCATCACGCAGAATATGACTGATTTTTTTCGTCATTTCAGGATCTAAATTCTCTACTAGTTTCACCTCCCAAAACTGTACCCCTCTCATCACGCGGAATATGACTGATTTATTTCGTCATTTCAGGATCTAAATTCTCTAAGAAGGTTCACGTCCCAAGCTGTACCCCTCTCACCACGCGGAATATGTCTGATTTTTTTCGTCATTTCAGGATCTAAATTCTCTACTAGTTTCACCTACCAAAAACTGTACCCCTCTCATCACGCGGAATATGTCTGATTTTTTTCGTCATTTCAGGATCTAAATTCTCTACAAGTTTCACCTCCCAAAACTGTACCCCTCTCATCACGTAGAATATGACTGATTTTTTTCGTCATTTCAGGATCTAAATTCTCTACTAGTTTCAGCTCCCAAAACTGTACCCCTCTCATCACGCGGAATATGACTGATTTTTTTCGTCATTTCAGGATCTAAATTCTCTACTAGTTTCACCTCCCAAAACTGTACCCCTCTCATCACCCGGAATATGACTGATTTTTTTCGTCATTTCAGGATCTAAAATCTCTACTAGTTTCACCTCCCAAAACTGTAGCCCTCTCATCACGCGAAATATGACTGATTTTTACCGTCATTTCAGGATCTAAATTCTCTACTAGTTTCACCTCTCAAAACTGTACCCCTCTCATCACGCGGAATATGACTGATTTATTCCGTCATTTCAGGATCTAAATTCTCTACCAAGTTTCACCTCCGAAAGCTGTACCCCTCTCATCACGCGGAATATGACTGATTTTTTTCGTCATTTCAGGATCTAAATTCTCTACTAAGTTTCACCTACCAAAACTGTACCCCTCTCATCACACGAAATATGACTGATTTTTTCGTCATTTCAGGATCTAAATTCTCTACTAGTTTCACCTCCCAAAGCTGTACCCCTCTCATCACGTAGAATATGACTGATTTTTTTCGTCATTTCAGGATCTAAATTCTCTACTAGTTTCAGCTCCCAAAACTGTACCCCTCTCATCACGCGGAATATGACTGATTTATTCCGTCATTTCAGGATCTAAATTCTCTACCAAGGTTCACCTCCAAAACTGTACCCCTCTCATCACCCGAAATATGACTGATTTTTTTCGTCATTTCAGGATCTAAATTCTCTACCAGTTTCACCTCCCAAAACTGTAGCCCTCTCATCACGCGGAATATGACTGATTTATTTCGTCATTTTAGGATCTAATTTTATACCAAGGTTCACCTCCAAAAACTGTACCCCTCTCATCACGCAGAATATGACTGATTTTTTTCGTCATTTCAGGATCTAAATTCTCTACTAGTTTCACCTCTCAAACCTGTACCCCTCTCATCACGCGGAATATGACTGATTTATTCCGTCATTTCAGGATCTAAATTCTCTACCAAGGGTCACCTCCCAAACCAGTACCCCTCTCACCAGGCGAAATATGTCTGATTTTTTTCGTCATTTCAGGATCTAAATTCTCTACCAAGGTTCACCTACCAAAACTGTACCCCTCTCATCACGCGGAATATGACTGATTTATTCCGTCATTTCAGGATCTAAATTCTCTAAGAAGTTTCACCTCCCAAGCTGTACCCCTCTCATCAGGCGAAATATGTCTGATTTTTTTCGTCATTTCAGGATCTAAATTCTCTACTAGTTTCACCTACCAAAACTGTACCCCTCTCATCACGCAGAATATGACTGATTTTTTTCGTCATTTCAGGATCTAAATTCTCTACTAGTTTCACCTCCCAAAACTGTACCCCTCTCATCACGTAGAATATGACTGATTTTTTTCGTCATTTCAGGATCTAAATTCTCTACTAGTTTCAGCTCCAAAACTGTACCCCTCTCATCACGCGGAATATGACTGATTTATTCCGTCATTTCAGGATATAAATTCTCTACTAGTTTCAATCTCAAAACTGTACCCCTCTCATCACGCGGAATATGACTGATTTATTCCGTCATTTCAGGATCTAAATTCTCTACCAAGTTTCACCTCCCAAACCGTACCCCTCTCATCACGCGAAATATGACTGATTTTTTTCGTCATTTCAAGATCTAAATTCTGCGAATATGCGAACTTTCTGGCGAATATGCGAACTTTCTGCGAATATGCGAACTTTCTGCGAATATGCGAACTTTCTGCGAATATGCGAACTTTCTGCGAATATGCGAACTTTCTGCGAATATGCGAACTTTCTGCGAATATGCGAACTTTCTGCGAATATGCGAACTTTCTGCGAATATGCGAACTTTCTGCGAATATGCGAACTTAATTTCTGCGATATGGCGAACTTTCTGCGAATAATGCGAACTTTCTGCGAATATGCGAACTTTCTGCGAATATGCGAACTTTCTGCGAATATGCGAACTTTCTGCGAATATGCGAACTTTCTGCGAATATGCGAACTTTCTACGAATATGCGAACTTTCTGCGAATATGCGAACTTTCTGCGAATATGCGAACTTTCTGCGAATATGCGAACTTTCTGCGAATATGCGAACTTTCTGCGAATATGCGAACTTTCTGCGAATATGCGAACTTTCTGCGAATATGCGAACTTTCTGCGAATATGCGAACTTTCTGCGAATATGCGAACTTTCTGCGAATATGCGAACTTTCTGCGATTATGCGAACTTTCTGCGAATATTCGAACTTTCTGCGAATATGCGAACTTTCTGCGAATATTCGAACTTTCTGCGAATATTCGAACTTTCTGCGAATATGCGAACTTTCTGCGAATATGCGAACTTTCTGCGAATATTCGAACTTTCTGCGAATATTCGAACTTTCTGCGAATATTCGAACTTTCTGCGAATATTCGAACTTTCTGCGAATATTCGAACTTTCTGCGAATATTCGAACTTTCTGCGAATATACGAACTTTCTACGAATATGCGAACTTTCTGCGAATATGCGAACTTTCTGCGAATATGCGAACTTTCTGCGAATATGCGAACTTTCTGCGAATATGCGAACTTTCTGCGAATATGCGAACTTTCTCCGAATATGCGAACTTTCTCCGAATATGCGAACTTTCTGCGAATATGCGAACTTTCTGCGAATATGCGAACTTTCTGCGAATATGCGAACTTTCTGCGAATATGCGAACTTTCTGCGAATATGCGAACTTTCTGCGAATATTCGAACTTTCTGCGAATATTCGAACTTTCTGCGAATATGCGAACTTTCTGCGAATATTCGAACTTTCTGCGAATATTCGAACTTTCTGCGAATATGCGAACTTTCTGCGAATATGCGAACTTTCTGCGAATATTCGAACTTTCTGCGAATATTCGAACTTTCTGCGAATATTCGAACTTTCTGCGAATATTCGAACTTTCTGCGAATATTCGAACTTTCTGCGAATATTCGAACTTTCTGCGAATATACGAACTTTCTACGAATATGCGAACTTTCTGCGAATATGCGAACTTTCTGCGAATATGCGAACTTTCTGCGAATATGCGAACTTTCTGCGAATATGCGAACTTTCTGCGAATATGCGAACTTTCTCCGAATATGCGAACTTTCTGCGAATATGCGAACTTTCTCCGAATATGCGAACTTTCTCCGAATATGCGAACTTTCTGCGAATATTCGAACTTTCTGCGAATATTCGAACTTTCTGCGAATATGCGAACTTTCTGCGAATATTCGAACTTTCTGCGAATATTCGAACTTTCTGCGAATATGCGAACTTTCTGCGAATATGCGAACTTTCTGCGAATATTCGAACTTTCTGCGAATATTCGAACTTTCTGCGAATATTCGAACTTTCTGCGAATATTCGAACTTTCTGCGAATATTCGAACTTTCTGCGAATATTCGAACTTTCTGCGAATATACGAACTTTCTACGAATATGCGAACTTTCTGCGAATATGCGAACTTTCTGCGAATATGCGAACTTTCTGCGAATATGCGAACTTTCTGCGAATATGCGAACTTTCTGCGAATATGCGAACTTTCTCCGAATATGCGAACTTTCTCCGAATATGCGAACTTTCTGCGAATATGCGAACTTTCTGCGAATATGCGAACTTTCTGCGAATATGCGAACTTTCTGCGAATATGCGAACTTTCTGCGAATATGCGAACTTTCTGCGAATATTCGAACTTTCTGCGAATATTCGAACTTTCTGCGAATATTCGAACTTTCTGCGAATATTCGAACTTTCTGCGAATATTCGAACTTTCTGCGAATATTCGAACTTTCTGCGAATATTCGAACTTTCTGCGAATATTCGAACTTTCTGCGAATATTCGAACTTTCTGCGAATATTCGAACTTTCTGCGAATATTCGAACTTTCTGCGAATATGCGAACTTTCTGCGAATATGCGAACTTTCTGCGAATATTCGAACTTTCTGCGAATATTCGAACTTTCTGCGAATATTCGAACTTTCTGCGAATATTCGAACTTTCTGCGAATATTCGAACTTTCTGCGAATATGCGAACTTTCTGCGCATATGCGAACTTTCTCCGAATATTCGAACTTTCTGCGAATATGCGAACTTTCTGCGAATATTCGAACTTTCTGCGAATATTCGAACTTTCTGCGAATATTCGAACTTTCTGCGAATATGCGAACTTTCTGCGGATATGCGAACTTTCTGCGGATATGCGAACTTTCTGCGAATATGCGAACTTTCTCCGAATATGCGAACTTTCTGCGAATATGCGAACTTTCTGCGAATATGCGAACTTTCTGCGAATATGCGAACTTTCTGCGAATATGCGAACTTTCTGCGAATATTCGAACTTTCTGCGAATATTCGAACTTTCTGCGAATATTCGAACTTTCTGCGAATATGCGAACTTTCTGCGAATATGCTAAACCCCGACTCCAGCTAAACCCCGACTCCAGCTAAACCCCGACTCCAGCTAAACCCCGACTCCAGCTAAACCCGACTCCAGCTAAAGCCCGACTCCAGCTAAACCCCGACTCCAGCTAAACCCCGACTCCAGCTAAACCCCGACTCCAGCTAAACCCGACTCCAGCTAAACCCGACTCCAGCTAAACCCCGACTCCAGCTAAACCCCGACTCCAGCTAAACCCCGACTCCAGCTAAACCCCGACTCCAGCTAAACCCCGACTCCAGCTAAACCCCGACTCCAGCTAAACCCCGACTCCAGCTAAACCCCGACTCCAGCTAAACCCCGACTCCAGCTAAACCCCGACTCCAGCTAAACCCCGACTCCAGCTAAACCCCGACTCCAGCTAAACCCCGACTCCAGCTAAAGCCCGACTCCAGCTAAACCCCGACTCCAGCTAAACCCCGACTCCAGCTAAACCCCGACTCCAGCTAAACCCCGACTCCAGCTAAACCCCGACTCCAGCTAAACCCCGACTCCAGCTAAACCCCGACTCCAGCTAAACCCCGACTCCAGCTAAACCCCGACTCCAGCTAAACCCCGACTCCAGCTAAACCCCGACTCCAGCTAAACCCCGACTCCAGCTAAACCCCGACTCCAGCTAAACCCCGACTCCAGCTAAACCCCGACTCCAGCTAAACCCCGACTCCAGCTAAACCCCGACTCCAGCTAAACCCCGACTCCAGCTAAACCCGACTCCAGCTAAACCCCGACTCCAGCTAAACCCCGACTCCAGCTAAACCCGACTCCAGCTAAACCCCGACTCCAGCTAAACCCCGACTCCAGCTAAACCCCGACTCCAGCTAAACCCCGACTCCAGCTAAACCCCGACTCCAGCTAAACCCCGACTCCAGCTAAACCCCGACTCCAGCTAAACCCCGACTCCAGCTAAACCCCGACTCCAGCTAAACCCCGACTCCAGCTAAACCCCGACTCCAGCTAAACCCCGACTCCAGCTAAACCCCGACTCCAGCTAAACCCCGACTCCAGCTAAACCCCGACTCCAGCTAAACCCGACTCCAGCTAAACCCCGACTCCAGCTAAACCCCGACTCCAGCTAAACCCCGACTCCAGCTAAACCCCGACTCCAGCTAAACCCCGACTCCAGCTAAACCCCGACTCCAGCTAAACCCGACTCCAGCTAAACCCCGACTCCAGCTAAACCCCGACTCCAGCTAAACCCCGACTCCAGCTAAACCCGACTCCAGCTAAACCCCGACTCCAGCTAAACCCGACTCCAGCTAAACCCCGACTCCAGCTAAACCCCGACTCCAGCTAAACCCCGACTCCAGCTAAACCCCGACTCCAGCTAAACCCCGACTCCAGCTAAACCCGACTCCAGCTAAACCCCGACTCCAGCTAAACCCCGACTCCAGCTAAACCCCGACTCCAGCTAAACCCCGACTCCAGCTAAACCCCGACTCCAGCTAAACCCGACTCCAGCTAAACCCCGACTCCAGCTAAACCCCGACTCCAGCTAAACCCCGACTCCAGCTAAACCCCGACTCCAGCTAAACCCCGACTCCAGCTAAACCCCGACTCCAGCTAAACCCCGACTCCAGCTAAACCCCGACTCCAGCTAAACCCCGACTCCAGCTAAACCCCGACTCCAGCTAAACCCCGACTCCAGCTAAACCCGACTCCAGCTAAACCCCGACTCCAGCTAAACCCCGACTCCAGCTAAACCCCGACTCCAGCTAAACCCCGACTCCAGCTAAACCCCGACTCCAGCTAAACCCCGACTCCAGCTAAACCCCGACTCCAGCTAAACCCCGACTCCAGCTAAACCCCGACTCCAGCTAAACCCCGACTCCAGCTAAACCCCGACTCCAGCTAAACCCCGACTCCAGCTAAACCCCGACTCCAGCTAAACCCCGACTCCAGCTAAACCCCGACTCCAGCTAAACCCCGACTCCAGCTAAACCCCGACTCCAGCTAAACCCCGACTCCAGCTAAACCCCGACTCCAGCTAAACCCCGACTCCAGCTAAACCCCGACTCCAGCTAAACCCCGACTCCAGCTAAACCCCGACTCCAGCTAAACCCCGACTCCAGCTAAACCCCGACTCCAGCTAAACCCCGACTCCAGCTAAACCCCGACTCCAGCTAAACCCCGACTCCAGCTAAACCCCGACTCCAGCTAAACCCCGACTCCAGCTAAACCCCGACTCCAGCTAAACCCCGACTCCAGCTAAACCCCGACTCCAGCTAAACCCCGACTCCAGCTAAACCCCGACTCCAGCTAAACCCCGACTCCAGCTAAACCCCGACTCCAGCTAAACCCGACTCCAGCTAAACCCCGACTCCAGCTAAACCCCGACTCCAGCTAAACCCCGACTCCAGCTAAACCCCGACTCCAGCTAAACCCCGACTCCAGCTAAACCCCGACTCCAGCTAAACCCCGACTCCAGCTAAACCCCGACTCCAGCTAAACCCCGACTCCAGCTAAACCCCGACTCCAGCTAAACCCCGACTCCAGCTAAACCCCGACTCCAGCTAAACCCGACTCCAGCTAAACCCCGACTCCAGCTAAACCCCGACTCCAGCTAAACCCCGACTCCAGCTAAACCCCGACTCCAGCTAAACCCCGACTCCAGCTAAACCCGACTCCAGCTAAACCCCGACTCCAGCTAAACCCGACTCCAGCTAAACCCCGACTCCAGCTAAACCCCGACTCCAGCTAAACCCCGACTCCAGCTAAACCCCGACTCCAGCTAAACCCCGACTCCAGCTAAACCCCGACTCCAGCTAAACCCCGACTCCAGCTAAACCCCGACTCCAGCTAAACCCCGACTCCAGCTAAACCCCGACTCCAGCTAAACCCCGACTCCAGCTAAACCCGACTCCAGCTAAACCCCGACTCCAGCTAAACCCCGACTCCAGCTAAACCCGACTCCAGCTAAACCCCGACTCCAGCTAAACCCCGACTCCAGCTAAACCCCGACTCCAGCTAAACCCCGACTCCAGCTAAACCCCGACTCCAGCTAAACCCCGACTCCAGCTAAACCCCGACTCCAGCTAAACCCCGACTCCAGCTAAACCCCGACTCCAGCTAAACCCCGACTCCAGCTAAACCCCGACTCCAGCTAAACCCCGACTCCAGCTAAACCCGACTCCAGCTAAACCCCGACTCCAGCTAAACCCCGACTCCAGCTAAACCCCGACTCCAGCTAAACCCCGACTCCAGCTAAACCCCGACTCCAGCTAAACCCCGACTCCAGCTAAACCCCGACTCCAGCTAAACCCCGACTCCAGCTAAACCCCGACTCCAGCTAAACCCCGACTCCAGCTAAACCCCGACTCCAGCTAAACCCCGACTCCAGCTAAACCCCGACTCCAGCTAAACCCCGACTCCAGCTAAACCCCGACTCCAGCTAAACCCCGACTCCAGCTAAACCCCGACTCCAGCTAAACCCCGACTCCAGCTAAACCCCGACTCCAGCTAAACCCCGACTCCAGCTAAACCCCGACTCCAGCTAAACCCCGACTCCAGCTAAACCCGACTCCAGCTAAACCCGACTCCAGCTAAACCCCGACTCCAGCTAAACCCCGACTCCAGCTAAACCCCGACTCCAGCTAAACCCCGACTCCAGCTAAACCCCGACTCCAGCTAAACCCCGACTCCAGCTAAACCCCGACTCCAGCTAAACCCCGACTCCAGCTAAACCCCGACTCCAGCTAAACCCCGACTCCAGCTAAACCCCGACTCCAGCTAAACCCCGACTCCAGCTAAACCCCGACTCCAGCTAAACCCCGACTCCAGCTAAACCCCGACTCCAGCTAAACCCCGACTCCAGCTAAACCCCGACTCCAGCTAAACCCCGACTCCAGCTAAACCCCGACTCCAGCTAAACCCGACTCCAGCTAAACCCCGACTCCAGCTAAACCCCGACTCCAGCTAAACCCCGACTCCAGCTAAACCCCGACTCCAGCTAAACCCCGACTCCAGCTAAACCCCGACTCCAGCTAAACCCCGACTCCAGCTAAACCCCGACTCCAGCTAAACCCCGACTCCAGCTAAACCCCGACTCCAGCTAAACCCCGACTCCAGCTAAACCCCGACTCCAGCTAAACCCCGACTCCAGCTAAACCCCGACTCCAGCTAAACCCCGACTCCAGCTAAACCCCGACTCCAGCTAAACCCCGACTCCAGCTAAACCCCGACTCCAGCTAAACCCCGACTCCAGCTAAACCCCGACTCCAGCTAAACCCGACTCCAGCTAAACCCCGACTCCAGCTAAACCCCGACTCCAGCTAAACCCCGACTCCAGCTAAACCCGACTCCAGCTAAACCCGACTCCAGCTAAACCCCGACTCCAGCTAAACCCCGACTCCAGCTAAACCCCGACTCCAGCTAAACCCCGACTCCAGCTAAACCCCGACTCCAGCTAAACCCCGACTCCAGCTAAAGCCCGACTCCAGCTAAACCCCGACTCCAGCTAAACCCCGACTCCAGCTAAACCCCGACTCCAGCTAAACCCCGACTCCAGCTAAACCCCGACTCCAGCTAAACCCCGACTCCAGCTAAACCCCGACTCCAGCTAAACCCCGACTCCAGCTAAACCCCGACTCCAGCTAAACCCCGACTCCAGCTAAACCCCGACTCCAGCTAAACCCCGACTCCAGCTAAACCCCGACTCCAGCTAAACCCCGACTCCAGCTAAACCCCGACTCCAGCTAAACCCCGACTCCAGCTAAACCCCGACTCCAGCTAAACCCGACTCCAGCTAAACCCCGACTCCAGCTAAACCCCGACTCCAGCTAAACCCCGACTCCAGCTAAACCCCGACTCCAGCTAAACCCCGACTCCAGCTAAACCCCGACTCCAGCTAAACCCCGACTCCAGCTAAACCCCGACTCCAGCTAAACCCGACTCCAGCTAAACCCGACTCCAGCTAAACCCCGACTCCAGCTAAACCCCGACTCCAGCTAAACCCGACTCCAGCTAAACCCCGACTCCAGCTAAACCCCGACTCCAGCTAAACCCCGACTCCAGCTAAACCCCGACTCCAGCTAAACCCCGACTCCAGCTAAACCCCGACTCCAGCTAAACCCCGACTCCAGCTAAACCCCGACTCCAGCTAAACCCCGACTCCAGCTAAACCCCGACTCCAGCTAAACCCCGACTCCAGCTAAACCCCGACTCCAGCTAAACCCCGACTCCAGCTAAACCCCGACTCCAGCTAAACCCCGACTCCAGCTAAACCCCGACTCCAGCTAAACCCCGACTCCAGCTAAACCCCGACTCCAGCTAAACCCCGACTCCAGCTAAACCCCGACTCCAGCTAAACCCCGACTCCAGCTAAACCCCGACTCCAGCTAAACCCGACTCCAGCTAAACCCCGACTCCAGCTAAACCCCGACTCCAGCTAAACCCCGACTCCAGCTAAACCCCGACTCCAGCTAAACCCGACTCCAGCTAAACCCCGACTCCAGCTAAAGCCCGACTCCAGCTAAACCCCGACTCCAGCTAAACCCCGACTCCAGCTAAACCCCGACTCCAGCTAAACCCCGACTCCAGCTAAACCCCGACTCCAGCTAAACCCCGACTCCAGCTAAACCCCGACTCCAGCTAAACCCCGACTCCAGCTAAACCCCGACTCCAGCTAAACCCCGACTCCAGCTAAACCCCGACTCCAGCTAAACCCCGACTCCAGCTAAACCCCGACTCCAGCTAAACCCCGACTCCAGCTAAACCCCGACTCCAGCTAAACCCCGACTCCAGCTAAACCCCGACTCCAGCTAAACCCCGACTCCAGCTAAACCCCGACTCCAGCTAAACCCCGACTCCAGCTAAACCCGACTCCAGCTAAACCCCGACTCCAGCTAAACCCCGACTCCAGCTAAACCCGACTCCAGCTAAACCCGACTCCAGCTAAACCCCGACTCCAGCTAAACCCCGACTCCAGCTAAACCCCGACTCCAGCTAAACCCCGACTCCAGCTAAACCCCGACTCCAGCTAAACCCCGACTCCAGCTAAACCCCGACTCCAGCTAAACCCCGACTCCAGCTAAACCCCGACTCCAGCTAAACCCCGACTCCAGCTAAACCCCGACTCCAGCTAAACCCCGACTCCAGCTAAACCCCGACTCCAGCTAAACCCCGACTCCAGCTAAACCCCGACTCCAGCTAAACCCCGACTCCAGCTAAACCCCGACTCCAGCTAAACCCCGACTCCAGCTAAACCCGACTCCAGCTAAACCCCGACTCCAGCTAAACCCCGACTCCAGCTAAACCCCGACTCCAGCTAAACCCCGACTCCAGCTAAACCCCGACTCCAGCTAAACCCCGACTCCAGCTAAACCCCGACTCCAGCTAAACCCCGACTCCAGCTAAACCCCGACTCCAGCTAAACCCCGACTCCAGCTAAACCCCGACTCCAGCTAAACCCCGACTCCAGCTAAACCCCGACTCCAGCTAAACCCCGACTCCAGCTAAACCCCGACTCCAGCTAAACCCCGACTCCAGCTAAACCCCGACTCCAGCTAAACCCCGACTCCAGCTAAACCCCGACTCCAGCTAAACCCCGACTCCAGCTAAACCCCGACTCCAGCTAAACCCCGACTCCAGCTAAACCCCGACTCCAGCTAAACCCCGACTCCAGCTAAACCCCGACTCCAGCTAAACCCCGACTCCAGCTAAACCCGACTCCAGCTAAACCCCGACTCCAGCTAAACCCCGACTCCAGCTAAACCCCGACTCCAGCTAAACCCCGACTCCAGCTAAACCCCGACTCCAGCTAAACCCCGACTCCAGCTAAACCCCGACTCCAGCTAAACCCCGACTCCAGCTAAACCCCGACTCCAGCTAAACCCCGACTCCAGCTAAACCCCGACTCCAGCTAAACCCCGACTCCAGCTAAACCCCGACTCCAGCTAAACCCCGACTCCAGCTAAACCCCGACTCCAGCTAAACCCCGACTCCAGCTAAACCCCGACTCCAGCTAAACCCCGACTCCAGCTAAACCCCGACTCCAGCTAAACCCCGACTCCAGCTAAACCCCGACTCCAGCTAAACCCGACTCCAGCTAAACCCCGACTCCAGCTAAACCCCGACTCCAGCTAAACCCCGACTCCAGCTAAACCCCGACTCCAGCTAAACCCCGACTCCAGCTAAACCCCGACTCCAGCTAAACCCCGACTCCAGCTAAACCCCGACTCCAGCTAAACCCGACTCCAGCTAAACCCCGACTCCAGCTAAACCCCGACTCCAGCTAAACCCCGACTCCAGCTAAACCCCGACTCCAGCTAAACCCCGACTCCAGCTAAACCCCGACTCCAGCTAAACCCGACTCCAGCTAAACCCCGACTCCAGCTAAACCCCGACTCCAGCTAAACCCCGACTCCAGCTAAACCCCGACTCCAGCTAAACCCCGACTCCAGCTAAAGCCCGACTCCAGCTAAACCCCGACTCCAGCTAAACCCCGACTCCAGCTAAACCCCGACTCCAGCTAAACCCCGACTCCAGCTAAACCCCGACTCCAGCTAAACCCCGACTCCAGCTAAACCCCGACTCCAGCTAAACCCCGACTCCAGCTAAACCCCGACTCCAGCTAAACCCCGACTCCAGCTAAACCCCGACTCCAGCTAAACCCCGACTCCAGCTAAACCCCGACTCCAGCTAAACCCGACTCCAGCTAAACCCCGACTCCAGCTAAACCCCGACTCCAGCTAAACCCCGACTCCAGCTAAACCCCGACTCCAGCTAAACCCCGACTCCAGCTAAACCCCGACTCCAGCTAAACCCGACTCCAGCTAAACCCCGACTCCAGCTAAACCCCGACTCCAGCTAAACCCCGACTCCAGCTAAACCCCGACTCCAGCTAAACCCCGACTCCAGCTAAACCCCGACTCCAGCTAAACCCCGACTCCAGCTAAACCCCGACTCCAGCTAAACCCCGACTCCAGCTAAACCCCGACTCCAGCTAAACCCCGACTCCAGCTAAACCCCGACTCCAGCTAAACCCCGACTCCAGCTAAACCCCGACTCCAGCTAAACCCCGACTCCAGCTAAACCCCGACTCCAGCTAAACCCCGACTCCAGCTAAACCCCGACTCCAGCTAAACCCCGACTCCAGCTAAACCCCGACTCCAGCTAAACCCCGACTCCAGCTAAACCCGACTCCAGCTAAACCCCGACTCCAGCTAAACCCCGACTCCAGCTAAACCCCGACTCCAGCTAAACCCCGACTCCAGCTAAACCCCGACTCCAGCTAAACCCCGACTCCAGCTAAACCCCGACTCCAGCTAAACCCCGACTCCAGCTAAACCCCGACTCCAGCTAAACCCCGACTCCAGCTAAACCCCGACTCCAGCTAAACCCCGACTCCAGCTAAACCCCGACTCCAGCTAAACCCCGACTCCAGCTAAACCCCGACTCCAGCTAAACCCCGACTCCAGCTAAACCCCGACTCCAGCTAAACCCCGACTCCAGCTAAACCCCGACTCCAGCTAAACCCCGACTCCAGCTAAACCCCGACTCCAGCTAAACCCCGACTCCAGCTAAACCCCGACTCCAGCTAAACCCCGACTCCAGCTAAACCCCGACTCCAGCTAAACCCCGACTCCAGCTAAACCCCGACTCCAGCTAAACCCCGACTCCAGCTAAACCCCGACTCCAGCTAAACCCCGACTCCAGCTAAACCCCGACTCCAGCTAAACCCCGACTCCAGCTAAACCCCGACTCCAGCTAAACCCCGACTCCAGCTAAACCCCGACTCCAGCTAAACCCCGACTCCAGCTAAACCCCGACTCCAGCTAAACCCCGACTCCAGCTAAACCCCGACTCCAGCTAAACCCCGACTCCAGCTAAACCCCGACTCCAGCTAAACCCCGACTCCAGCTAAACCCGACTCCAGCTAAACCCCGACTCCAGCTAAACCCCGACTCCAGCTAAACCCCGACTCCAGCTAAACCCCGACTCCAGCTAAACCCCGACTCCAGCTAAACCCCGACTCCAGCTAAACCCCGACTCCAGCTAAACCCCGACTCCAGCTAAACCCCGACTCCAGCTAAACCCCGACTCCAGCTAAACCCCGACTCCAGCTAAACCCCGACTCCAGCTAAACCCCGACTCCAGCTAAACCCCGACTCCAGCTAAACCCCGACTCCAGCTAAACCCCGACTCCAGCTAAACCCCGACTCCAGCTAAACCCCGACTCCAGCTAAACCCCGACTCCAGCTAAACCCCGACTCCAGCTAAACCCCGACTCCAGCTAAACCCCGACTCCAGCTAAAGCCCGACTCCAGCTAAACCCCGACTCCAGCTAAACCCCGACTCCAGCTAAACCCCGACTCCAGCTAAACCCCGACTCCAGCTAAACCCCGACTCCAGCTAAACCCCGACTCCAGCTAAACCCCGACTCCAGCTAAACCCCGACTCCAGCTAAACCCCGACTCCAGCTAAACCCCGACTCCAGCTAAACCCCGACTCCAGCTAAACCCCGACTCCAGCTAAACCCCGACTCCAGCTAAACCCCGACTCCAGCTAAACCCCGACTCCAGCTAAACCCCGACTCCAGCTAAACCCCGACTCCAGCTAAACCCCGACTCCAGCTAAACCCCGACTCCAGCTAAACCCCGACTCCAGCTAAACCCCGACTCCAGCTAAACCCCGACTCCAGCTAAACCCCGACTCCAGCTAAACCCCGACTCCAGCTAAACCCCGACTCCAGCTAAACCCCGACTCCAGCTAAACCCCGACTCCAGCTAAACCCCGACTCCAGCTAAACCCGACTCCAGCTAAACCCCGACTCCAGCTAAACCCCGACTCCAGCTAAACCCCGACTCCAGCTAAACCCCGACTCCAGCTAAACCCCGACTCCAGCTAAACCCCGACTCCAGCTAAACCCCGACTCCAGCTAAACCCCGACTCCAGCTAAACCCCGACTCCAGCTAAACCCCGACTCCAGCTAAACCCCGACTCCAGCTAAACCCCGACTCCAGCTAAACCCCGACTCCAGCTAAACCCCGACTCCAGCTAAACCCCGACTCCAGCTAAACCCGACTCCAGCTAAACCCCGACTCCAGCTAAACCCCGACTCCAGCTAAACCCCGACTCCAGCTAAACCCCGACTCCAGCTAAACCCCGACTCCAGCTAAACCCCGACTCCAGCTAAACCCCGACTCCAGCTAAACCCCGACTCCAGCTAAACCCCGACTCCAGCTAAACCCCGACTCCAGCTAAACCCCGACTCCAGCTAAACCCCGACTCCAGCTAAACCCCGACTCCAGCTAAACCCCGACTCCAGCTAAACCCCGACTCCAGCTAAACCCGACTCCAGCTAAACCCCGACTCCAGCTAAACCCCGACTCCAGCTAAACCCCGACTCCAGCTAAACCCCGACTCCAGCTAAACCCCGACTCCAGCTAAACCCCGACTCCAGCTAAACCCCGACTCCAGCTAAACCCCGACTCCAGCTAAACCCCGACTCCAGCTAAACCCCGACTCCAGCTAAACCCCGACTCCAGCTAAACCCCGACTCCAGCTAAACCCCGACTCCAGCTAAACCCCGACTCCAGCTAAACCCCGACTCCAGCTAAACCCCGACTCCAGCTAAACCCCGACTCCAGCTAAACCCCGACTCCAGCTAAACCCCGACTCCAGCTAAACCCCGACTCCAGCTAAACCCCGACTCCAGCTAAACCCCGACTCCAGCTAAACCCCGACTCCAGCTAAACCCCGACTCCAGCTAAACCCCGACTCCAGCTAAACCCCGACTCCAGCTAAACCCCGACTCCAGCTAAACCCCGACTCCAGCTAAACCCCGACTCCAGCTAAACCCCGACTCCAGCTAAACCCCGACTCCAGCTAAACCCCGACTCCAGCTAAACCCCGACTCCAGCTAAACCCGACTCCAGCTAAACCCCGACTCCAGCTAAACCCCGACTCCAGCTAAACCCCGACTCCAGCTAAACCCCGACTCCAGCTAAACCCCGACTCCAGCTAAACCCGACTCCAGCTAAACCCCGACTCCAGCTAAACCCCGACTCCAGCTAAACCCCGACTCCAGCTAAACCCCGACTCCAGCTAAACCCCGACTCCAGCTAAACCCCGACTCCAGCTAAAGCCCGACTCCAGCTAAACCCCGACTCCAGCTAAACCCCGACTCCAGCTAAACCCCGACTCCAGCTAAACCCCGACTCCAGCTAAACCCCGACTCCAGCTAAACCCCGACTCCAGCTAAACCCCGACTCCAGCTAAACCCCGACTCCAGCTAAACCCCGACTCCAGCTAAACCCCGACTCCAGCTAAACCCCGACTCCAGCTAAACCCCGACTCCAGCTAAACCCCGACTCCAGCTAAACCCCGACTCCAGCTAAACCCCGACTCCAGCTAAACCCGACTCCAGCTAAACCCCGACTCCAGCTAAACCCCGACTCCAGCTAAACCCCGACTCCAGCTAAACCCCGACTCCAGCTAAACCCGACTCCAGCTAAACCCCGACTCCAGCTAAACCCCGACTCCAGCTAAACCCCGACTCCAGCTAAACCCCGACTCCAGCTAAACCCCGACTCCAGCTAAACCCCGACTCCAGCTAAACCCCGACTCCAGCTAAACCCCGACTCCAGCTAAACCCCGACTCCAGCTAAACCCCGACTCCAGCTAAACCCCGACTCCAGCTAAACCCCGACTCCAGCTAAACCCCGACTCCAGCTAAACCCCGACTCCAGCTAAACCCCGACTCCAGCTAAACCCCGACTCCAGCTAAACCCCGACTCCAGCTAAACCCCGACTCCAGCTAAACCCCGACTCCAGCTAAACCCCGACTCCAGCTAAACCCGACTCCAGCTAAACCCCGACTCCAGCTAAACCCCGACTCCAGCTAAACCCCGACTCCAGCTAAACCCGACTCCAGCTAAACCCCGACTCCAGCTAAACCCCGACTCCAGCTAAACCCCGACTCCAGCTAAACCCCGACTCCAGCTAAACCCCGACTCCAGCTAAACCCCGACTCCAGCTAAACCCCGACTCCAGCTAAACCCCGACTCCAGCTAAACCCCGACTCCAGCTAAACCCCGACTCCAGCTAAACCCCGACTCCAGCTAAACCCCGACTCCAGCTAAACCCCGACTCCAGCTAAACCCCGACTCCAGCTAAACCCCGACTCCAGCTAAACCCCGACTCCAGCTAAACCCCGACTCCAGCTAAACCCCGACTCCAGCTAAACCCCGACTCCAGCTAAACCCCGACTCCAGCTAAACCCCGACTCCAGCTAAACCCCGACTCCAGCTAAACCCCGACTCCAGCTAAACCCCGACTCCAGCTAAACCCCGACTCCAGCTAAACCCCGACTCCAGCTAAACCCCGACTCCAGCTAAACCCCGACTCCAGCTAAACCCCGACTCCAGCTAAACCCCGACTCCAGCTAAACCCCGACTCCAGCTAAACCCCGACTCCAGCTAAACCCCGACTCCAGCTAAACCCGACTCCAGCTAAACCCCGACTCCAGCTAAACCCCGACTCCAGCTAAACCCCGACTCCAGCTAAACCCCGACTCCAGCTAAACCCCGACTCCAGCTAAACCCCGACTCCAGCTAAACCCCGACTCCAGCTAAACCCCGACTCCAGCTAAACCCCGACTCCAGCTAAACCCGACTCCAGCTAAACCCCGACTCCAGCTAAACCCCGACTCCAGCTAAACCCCGACTCCAGCTAAACCCCGACTCCAGCTAAACCCGACTCCAGCTAAACCCCGACTCCAGCTAAACCCCGACTCCAGCTAAACCCCGACTCCAGCTAAACCCCGACTCCAGCTAAACCCCGACTCCAGCTAAACCCGACTCCAGCTAAACCCCGACTCCAGCTAAACCCCGACTCCAGCTAAACCCCGACTCCAGCTAAACCCCGACTCCAGCTAAACCCCGACTCCAGCTAAACCCCGACTCCAGCTAAACCCCGACTCCAGCTAAACCCCGACTCCAGCTAAACCCCGACTCCAGCTAAACCCCGACTCCAGCTAAACCCCGACTCCAGCTAAACCCCGACTCCAGCTAAACCCCGACTCCAGCTAAACCCCGACTCCAGCTAAACCCCGACTCCAGCTAAACCCCGACTCCAGCTAAACCCGACTCCAGCTAAACCCCGACTCCAGCTAAACCCCGACTCCAGCTAAACCCCGACTCCAGCTAAACCCCGACTCCAGCTAAACCCCGACTCCAGCTAAACCCCGACTCCAGCTAAACCCCGACTCCAGCTAAACCCCGACTCCAGCTAAACCCCGACTCCAGCTAAACCCCGACTCCAGCTAAACCCCGACTCCAGCTAAACCCCGACTCCAGCTAAACCCCGACTCCAGCTAAACCCCGACTCCAGCTAAACCCCGACTCCAGCTAAACCCCGACTCCAGCTAAACCCCGACTCCAGCTAAACCCCGACTCCAGCTAAACCCCGACTCCAGCTAAACCCCGACTCCAGCTAAACCCCGACTCCAGCTAAACCCCGACTCCAGCTAAACCCCGACTCCAGCTAAACCCCGACTCCAGCTAAACCCCGACTCCAGCTAAACCCCGACTCCAGCTAAACCCCGACTCCAGCTAAACCCCGACTCCAGCTAAACCCCGACTCCAGCTAAACCCCGACTCCAGCTAAACCCCGACTCCAGCTAAACCCCGACTCCAGCTAAACCCCGACTCCAGCTAAACCCCGACTCCAGCTAAACCCCGACTCCAGCTAAACCCCGACTCCAGCTAAACCCCGACTCCAGCTAAACCCCGACTCCAGCTAAACCCCGACTCCAGCTAAACCCCGACTCCAGCTAAACCCCGACTCCAGCTAAACCCCGACTCCAGCTAAACCCCGACTCCAGCTAAACCCCGACTCCAGCTAAACCCCGACTCCAGCTAAACCCCGACTCCAGCTAAACCCCGACTCCAGCTAAACCCCGACTCCAGCTAAACCCGACTCCAGCTAAACCCCGACTCCAGCTAAACCCCGACTCCAGCTAAACCCCGACTCCAGCTAAACCCCGACTCCAGCTAAACCCCGACTCCAGCTAAACCCCGACTCCAGCTAAACCCCGACTCCAGCTAAACCCCGACTCCAGCTAAACCCCGACTCCAGCTAAACCCCGACTCCAGCTAAACCCCGACTCCAGCTAAACCCCGACTCCAGCTAAACCCCGACTCCAGCTAAACCCCGACTCCAGCTAAACCCCGACTCCAGCTAAACCCCGACTCCAGCTAAACCCCGACTCCAGCTAAACCCCGACTCCAGCTAAACCCCGACTCCAGCTAAACCCCGACTCCAGCTAAACCCCGACTCCAGCTAAACCCCGACTCCAGCTAAACCCCGACTCCAGCTAAACCCGACTCCAGCTAAACCCCGACTCCAGCTAAACCCCGACTCCAGCTAAACCCCGACTCCAGCTAAACCCCGACTCCAGCTAAACCCCGACTCCAGCTAAACCCCGACTCCAGCTAAACCCCGACTCCAGCTAAACCCCGACTCCAGCTAAACCCCGACTCCAGCTAAACCCCGACTCCAGCTAAACCCCGACTCCAGCTAAACCCCGACTCCAGCTAAACCCCGACTCCAGCTAAACCCCGACTCCAGCTAAACCCCGACTCCAGCTAAACCCGACTCCAGCTAAACCCCGACTCCAGCTAAAGCCCGACTCCAGCTAAACCCCGACTCCAGCTAAACCCCGACTCCAGCTAAACCCCGACTCCAGCTAAACCCCGACTCCAGCTAAACCCCGACTCCAGCTAAACCCCGACTCCAGCTAAACCCCGACTCCAGCTAAACCCCGACTCCAGCTAAACCCCGACTCCAGCTAAACCCCGACTCCAGCTAAACCCCGACTCCAGCTAAACCCCGACTCCAGCTAAACCCCGACTCCAGCTAAACCCCGACTCCAGCTAAACCCGACTCCAGCTAAACCCGACTCCAGCTAAACCCCGACTCCAGCTAAACCCCGACTCCAGCTAAACCCCGACTCCAGCTAAACCCCGACTCCAGCTAAACCCCGACTCCAGCTAAACCCCGACTCCAGCTAAACCCCGACTCCAGCTAAACCCCGACTCCAGCTAAACCCCGACTCCAGCTAAACCCCGACTCCAGCTAAACCCCGACTCCAGCTAAACCCCGACTCTAGCTAAACCCCGACTCCAGCTAAACCCCGACTCCAGCTAAACCCCGACTCCAGCTAAACCCCGACTCCAGCTAAACCCCGACTCCAGCTAAACCCCGACTCCAGCTAAACCCCGACTCCAGCTAAACCCCGACTCCAGCTAAAGCCCGACTCCAGCTAAAGCCCGACTCCAGCTAAACCCCGACTCCAGCTAAACCCCGACTCCAGCTAAACCCCGACTCCAGCTAAACCCCGACTCCAGCTAAACCCCGACTCCAGCTAAACCCCGACTCCAGCTAAACCCCGACTCCAGCTAAACCCCGACTCCAGCTAAACCCCGACTCCAGCTAAACCCCGACTCCAGCTAAACCCCGACTCCAGCTAAACCCCGACTCCAGCTAAACCCCGACTCCAGCTAAACCCCGACTCCAGCTTGCAACCAATTACCTATATATTTCTAACAGACCAATCAACACCACAATTATGGTACAAATTAAAAAACCTCAATCACAATATCAAAATTCATCATTCAAAAATGAGAAATTACCTTCAAATTGAAGAAATTAAAAACATAATAATTTACTAAGGTAGAAAAACAACAAGGAACAAGGATGGTTGAGAATGTAGAATATTACACGAGTTGCGAACCAGAACTTGAACTGACGTAGCTTTTTTTAAACAGGACAATATAATCAAAACAATAACAAATCAAAACATCATTAACACGTACCATTCACAAATGCTAACACCACAATTTCAGAAATGTCTCCTTCCACTTTCAGAAGTAAATTATCCTTCCAAACCCTTCACTAGCCTGCGAACCATGTCCACATCGTTCATCTGTAAAGTAAACAAGACGAAACAAGGAATTTCCTCATCAGAAAAATAATTTTACACCGCATGACTTGAGAGAATTTTATGCGATAGATCCTAAAAGAGGACAGATAAATTGTAACGTGAAAGAACAACTCACCATCAATACTTGTTATTTGATTCTGCTGTCGAACAAATTTCACATTTCATGGGTCTTGTAATTATTTCCAATAAATAACGATGAACGAAAATTTGCGACATGGGAAATAACCACAAGGTTATCAACAGGACAAAACGGAATAATTCGGTAATATGCTGCGATTAATCATGAAAAACGCGAAGAAGACAAAAAGAGAAATATCACCTGAATATAAACCTTCGAATACGTGAAGAGCAACTTGCAATAAAACTTGTTTGAATTTTTCCCCATTAATTCCCAAGAGTTTCATGGGTTCCAACGCGTCTGTAATATAATTAAATTATACATGTTTGGAGCTTTCATACACGAAAGTGGAAACTAAAAATAAAACAAATCTACAAAATGAATGAAGATATCAGAAGAAAGATAGCCGACGATCCGACTCACCGGAAAAAGATTCGCGAGACACTTAGAAGAAAATCCAGTGCAAACAGGGACAATAGAAAATGTTGACGATTCGAGTCGATTCGAGTCGAATCGACACGATTCGTCTGTGTTATAGTCGATTGGACTCGCCGGAAGTCGATTTGCGAGACACTCAGAGAAAATGCGTCGAGAAGGTCTTGCAGGGAGGGTAGAAAATGTTGACGATTAGACTCGATTCGAGTCGAATCGACACGATTCGTCTGTGTTATAGTCGATTGGACTCGCCCGAAGTCGATTTGCGAGACACTTAGAGAAAATGCGTCGAGAAGGTCTTACAGGGAGGGAATAAAATGTTGACGATTCGACTCGATTCGAGTCGAATCGACGCGATTCGTCCGTGTTATAGTCGATTAGACTCGCCAGAAGTCTATTTGCGAGACAATTAGAGAAAATGCGTCGAGAAGGTCTCGCAGAGAGGGTAGAAAATGTTGACGATTCGACTCGATTCGAGTCGAATCGACACAATTCGTCAGTGTTATAGTCGATTGGACTCGCCGGAAGTCGATTTGCGAGGACAGTTTGATAATGACGAAATAAGCCATTATTTTGGTCTATATATATCAGCCATTTTGAGGCCGTTGTCTTCGTCGGTGATTATAATCTCTCTATATATACAGAACCAAACGAGGCCGTTATCCCATGACTTAACGGCCTCGTTTCCTTCGGTATATGAAGAGTTTCCAAACGAGGCCGTTATCCCATGACTTAACGGCCTCGTTTTGGTCTGCATATGAAGAGTTTCCAAACGAGGCCGTTATCCCACGACTTAACGGCCTCGTTTCAGTCTGTATAGAAAGAGTTTCCAAAAGAGGCCGTTATCCCATGACTTAACGGCCTCGTTTTGGTCTGTATATGAAGAGTTTCCAAACGAGGCCGTTATCCCATGACTTAACGGCCTCGTTTTGGTCTGTATATGAAGAGTTTCCAAACGAGGCCGTTATCCCACGACTTAAGGCGGGATTCTACCTGAATGCCATTTTTCCGCCACTTAACATGGGTTTAATGGAAATATCTCGTTCGCGTTTCAAGCAATCCAAAAACTCTCCACTCATCCCATGAATCTATGTTATGGGGTGTTTTGTAAATTTTTGGGTGATTTTTGGGTATTTTGGGGAGGAAATAGTTTTTCTCAAAGGAGTTGTAAAATTTAGGGAAATAAGAAATATTGAAGATTTAATGTAGTTTTAAAATTAGAATTTGAAGTTAAAAATTAGTAGATTGACAATTGACGACAGTTGATAACCACGCAAGAGCACCCGCGTGGGTATCAACTGTCTGTTGGTGTTCCAAACTTCTTTTTTCCCCTTCTATCCCTTCTTTAAACCTCTTAAAATTTCATTGAAATTCAGGTAGAATCCCCCCTTAAGGACATGTATTTATCAGAATATACTAGATTTAAACCGAAAATACATAGCCAACTTGATTCATAAGAAATCAAATCAAGTGAAAATGCGCTGATTTCACTATAGTTATAAACATAGAAATATGCGAAAAAAAATTTCGCAAAAATGTGCCCCCATCTCTGCTCCCCCTACCCCCTCACGGGCGGTAGGATTGCGGAGCAGAGTCTCTGCAGAGTTCCCACCCATACCGGTCCTCCCGCATGGTGGCTCATAAACATTCGTTGTGTTCATTTACATATATATATGTCCCGTCTTGGAATTTCCCTCCCATGTGGGAGGCGTAAAGTACGCTACGCGTACTTTAGCCTCATTTTGGCGTAAATCTTGTTTTCTCTTTAGAGCTTTGCAAAATTACGGAATTGACCCAGATTTCTTGAAATGATGCGATACTCGTGAAATGCATGTGGAAAGTTAGCACTATTTCTGAATTATTTTGGTTTATCACTTTAAAAGCCGCTTAAGGCGGGATTCTACCTGAATGCCATTTTTCCGCCACTTAACATGGGTTTAATGGAAATATCTCGTTCGCGTTTCAAGCAATCCAAAAACTCTCCACTCATCCCATGAATCTATGTTATGGGGTGTTTTGTAAATTTTTGGGTGATTTTTGGGTATTTTGGGGAGGAAATAGTTTTTCTCAAAGGAGTTGTAAAATTTAGGGAAATAAGAAATATTGAAGATTTAATGTAGTTTTAAAATTAGAATTTGAAGTTAAAAATTAGTAGATTGACAATTGACGACAGTTGATAACCACGCAAGAGCACCCGCGTGGGTATCAACTGTCTGTTGGTGTTCCAAACTTCTTTTTTTCCCCTTCTATCCCTTCTTTAAACCTCTTAAAATTTCATTGAAATTCAGGTAGAATCCCCCCTTAAGGACATGTATTTATCAGAATATACTAGATTTAAACCGAAAATACATAGCCAACTTGATTCATAAGAAATCAAATCAAGTGAAAATGCGCTGATTTCACTATAGTTATAAACATAGAAATATGCGAAAAAAAATTTCGCAAAAATGTGCCCCCATCTCTGCTCCCCCTACCCCCTCACGGGCGGTAGGATTGCGGAGCAGAGTCTCTGCAGAGTTCCCACCCATACCGGTCCTCCCGCATGGTGGCTCATAAACATTCGTTGTGTTCATTTACATATATATATGTCCCGTCTTGGAATTTCCCTCCCATGTGGGAGGCGTAAAGTACGCTACGCGTACTTTAGCCTCATTTTGGCGTAAATCTTGTTTTCTCTTTAGAGCTTTGCAAAATTACGGAATTGACCCAGATTTCTTGAAATGATGCGATACTCGTGAAATGCATGTGGAAAGTTAGCACTATTTCTGAATTATTTTGGTTTATCACTTTAAAAGCCGCTTAAGGCGGGATTCTACCTGAATGCCATTTTTCCGCCACTTAACATGGGTTTAATGGAAATATCTCGTTCGCGTTTCAAGCAATCCAAAAACTCTCCACTCATCCCATGAATCTATGTTATGGGGTGTTTTGTAAATTTTTGGGTGATTTTTGGGTATTTTGGGGAGGAAATAGTTTTTCTCAAAGGAGTTGTAAAATTTAGGGAAATAAGAAATATTGAAGATTTAATGTAGTTTTAAAATTAGAATTTGAAGTTAAAAATTAGTAGATTGACAATTGACGACAGTTGATAACCACGCAAGAGCACCCGCGTGGGTATCAACTGTCTGTTGGTGTTCCAAACTTCTTTTTTTCCCCTTCTATCCCTTCTTTAAACCTCTTAAAATTTCATTGAAATTCAGGTAGAATCCCCCCTTAAGGACATGTATTTATCAGAATATACTAGATTTAAACCGAAAATACATAGCCAACTTGATTCATAAGAAATCAAATCAAGTGAAAATGCGCTGATTTCACTATAGTTATAAACATAGAAATATGCGAAAAAAAATTTCGCAAAAATGTGCCCCCATCTCTGCTCCCCCTACCCCCTCACGGGCGGTAGGATTGCGGAGCAGAGTCTCTGCAGAGTTCCCACCCATACCGGTCCTCCCGCATGGTGGCTCATAAACATTCGTTGTGTTCATTTACATATATATATGTCCCGTCTTGGAATTTCCCTCCCATGTGGGAGGCGTAAAGTACGCTACGCGTACTTTAGCCTCATTTTGGCGTAAATCTTGTTTTCTCTTTAGAGCTTTGCAAAATTACGGAATTGACCCAGATTTCTTGAAATGATGCGATACTCGTGAAATGCATGTGGAAAGTTAGCACTATTTCTGAATTATTTTGGTTTATCACTTTAAAAGCCGCTTAAGGCGGGATTCTACCTGAATGCCATTTTTCCGCCACTTAACATGGGTTTAATGGAAATATCTCGTTCGCGTTTCAAGCAATCCAAAAACTCTCCACTCATCCCATGAATCTATGTTATGGGGTGTTTTGTAAATTTTTGGGTGATTTTTGGGTATTTTGGGGAGGAAATAGTTTTTCTCAAAGGAGTTGTAAAATTTAGGGAAATAAGAAATATTGAAGATTTAATGTAGTTTTAAAATTAGAATTTGAAGTTAAAAATTAGTAGATTGACAATTGACGACAGTTGATAACCACGCAAGAGCACCCGCGTGGGTATCAACTGTCTGTTGGTGTTCCAAACTTCTTTTTTTCCCCTTCTATCCCTTCTTTAAACCTCTTAAAATTTCATTGAAATTCAGGTAGAATCCCCCCTTAAGGACATGTATTTATCAGAATATACTAGATTTAAACCGAAAATACATAGCCAACTTGATTCATAAGAAATCAAATCAAGTGAAAATGCGCTGATTTCACTATAGTTATAAACATAGAAATATGCGAAAAAAAATTTCGCAAAAATGTGCCCCCATCTCTGCTCCCCCTACCCCCTCACGGGCGGTAGGATTGCGGAGCAGAGTCTCTGCAGAGTTCCCACCCATACCGGTCCTCCCGCATGGTGGCTCATAAACATTCGTTGTGTTCATTTACATATATATATGTCCCGTCTTGGAATTTCCCTCCCATGTGGAGGCGTAAAGTACGCTACGCGTACTTTAGCCTCATTTTGGCGTAAATCTTGTTTTCTCTTTAGAGCTTTGCAAAATTACGGAATTGACCCAGATTTCTTGAAATGATGCGATACTCGTGAAATGCATGTGGAAAGTTAGCACTATTTCTGAATTATTTTGGTTTATCACTTTAAAAGCCGCTTAAGGACATGTATTTATCAGAATATACTAGATTTAAACCGAAAATACATAGCCAACTTGATTCATAAGAAATCAAATCAAGTGAAAATGCGCTGATTTCACTATAGTTATAAACATAGAAATATGCGAAAAAAAATTTCGCAAAAATGTGCCCCCATCTCTGCTCCCCCTACCCCCTCACGGGCGGTAGGATTGCGGAGCAGAGTCTCTGCAGAGTTCCCACCCATACCGGTCCTCCCGCATGGTGGCTCATAAACATTCGTTGTGTTCATTTACATATATATATGTCCCGTCTTGGAATTTCCCTCCCATGTGGGAGGCGTAAAGTACGCTACGCGTACTTTAGCCTCATTTTGGCGTAAATCTTGTTTTCTCTTTAGAGCTTTGCAAAATTACGGAATTGACCCAGATTTCTTGAAATGATGCGATACTCGTGAAATGCATGTGGAAAGTTAGCACTATTTCTGAATTATTTTGGTTTATCACTTTAAAAGCCGCTTAAGGCGGGATTCTACCTGAATGCCATTTTTCCGCCACTTAACATGGGTTTAATGGAAATATCTCGTTCGCGTTTCAAGCAATCCAAAAACTCTCCACTCATCCCATGAATCTATGTTATGGGGTGTTTTGTAAATTTTTGGGTGATTTTTGGGTATTTTGGGGAGGAAATAGTTTTTCTCAAAGGAGTTGTAAAATTTAGGGAAATAAGAAATATTGAAGATTTAATGTAGTTTTAAAATTAGAATTTGAAGTTAAAAATTAGTAGATTGACAATTGACGACAGTTGATAACCACGCAAGAGCACCCGCGTGGGTATCAACTGTCTGTTGGTGTTCCAAACTTCTTTTTTCCCCTTCTATCCCTTCTTTAAACCTCTTAAAATTTCATTGAAATTCAGGTAGAATCCCCCCTTAAGGACATGTATTTATCAGAATATACTAGATTTAAACCGAAAATACATAGCCAACTTGATTCATAAGAAATCAAATCAAGTGAAAATGCGCTGATTTCACTATAGTTATAAACATAGAAATATGCGAAAAAAAATTTCGCAAAAATGTGCCCCCATCTCTGCTCCCCCTACCCCCTCACGGGCGGTAGGATTGCGGAGCAGAGTCTCTGCAGAGTTCCCACCCATACCGGTCCTCCCGCATGGTGGCTCATAAACATTCGTTGTGTTCATTTACATATATATATGTCCCGTCTTGGAATTTCCCTCCCATGTGGGAGGCGTAAAGTACGCTACGCGTACTTTAGCCTCATTTTGGCGTAAATCTTGTTTTCTCTTTAGAGCTTTGCAAAATTACGGAATTGACCCAGATTTCTTGAAATGATGCGATACTCGTGAAATGCATGTGGAAAGTTAGCACTATTTCTGAATTATTTTGGTTTATCACTTTAAAAGCCGCTTAAGGCGGGATTCTACCTGAATGCCATTTTTCCGCCACTTAACATGGGTTTAATGGAAATATCTCGTTCGCGTTTCAAGCAATCCAAAAACTCTCCACTCATCCCATGAATCTATGTTATGGGGTGTTTTGTAAATTTTTGGGTGATTTTTGGGTATTTTGGGGAGGAAATAGTTTTTCTCAAAGGAGTTGTAAAATTTAGGGAAATAAGAAATATTGAAGATTTAATGTAGTTTTAAAATTAGAATTTGAAGTTAAAAATTAGTAGATTGACAATTGACGACAGTTGATAACCACGCAAGAGCACCCGCGTGGGTATCAACTGTCTGTTGGTGTTCCAAACTTCTTTTTTTCCCCTTCTATCCCTTCTTTAAACCTCTTAAAATTTCATTGAAATTCAGGTAGAATCCCCCCTTAAGGACATGTATTTATCAGAATATACTAGATTTAAACCGAAAATACATAGCCAACTTGATTCATAAGAAATCAAATCAAGTGAAAATGCGCTGATTTCACTATAGTTATAAACATAGAAATATGCGAAAAAAAATTTCGCAAAAATGTGCCCCCATCTCTGCTCCCCCTACCCCCTCACGGGCGGTAGGATTGCGGAGCAGAGTCTCTGCAGAGTTCCCACCCATACCGGTCCTCCCGCATGGTGGCTCATAAACATTCGTTGTGTTCATTTACATATATATATGTCCCGTCTTGGAATTTCCCTCCCATGTGGGAGGCGTAAAGTACGCTACGCGTACTTTAGCCTCATTTTGGCGTAAATCTTGTTTTCTCTTTAGAGCTTTGCAAAATTACGGAATTGACCCAGATTTCTTGAAATGATGCGATACTCGTGAAATGCATGTGGAAAGTTAGCACTATTTCTGAATTATTTTGGTTTATCACTTTAAAAGCCGCTTAAGGCGGGATTCTACCTGAATGCCATTTTTCCGCCACTTAACATGGGTTTAATGGAAATATCTCGTTCGCGTTTCAAGCAATCCAAAAACTCTCCACTCATCCCATGAATCTATGTTATGGGGTGTTTTGTAAATTTTTGGGTGATTTTTGGGTATTTTGGGGAGGAAATAGTTTTTCTCAAAGGAGTTGTAAAATTTAGGGAAATAAGAAATATTGAAGATTTAATGTAGTTTTAAAATTAGAATTTGAAGTTAAAAATTAGTAGATTGACAATTGACGACAGTTGATAACCACGCAAGAGCACCCGCGTGGGTATCAACTGTCTGTTGGTGTTCCAAACTTCTTTTTTTCCCCTTCTATCCCTTCTTTAAAACCTCTTAAAATTTCATTGAAATTCAGGTAGAATCCCCCCTTAAGGACATGTATTTATCAGAATATACTAGATTTAAACCGAAAATACATAGCCAACTTGATTCATAAGAAATCAAATCAAGTGAAAATGCGCTGATTTCACTATAGTTATAAACATAGAAATATGCGAAAAAAAATTTCGCAAAAATGTGCCCCCATCTCTGCTCCCCCTACCCCCTCACGGGCGGTAGGATTGCGGAGCAGAGTCTCTGCAGAGTTCCCACCCATACCGGTCCTCCCGCATGGTGGCTCATAAACATTCGTTGTGTTCATTTACATATATATATGTCCCGTCTTGGAATTTCCCTCCCATGTGGGAGGCGTAAAGTACGCTACGCGTACTTTAGCCTCATTTTGGCGTAAATCTTGTTTTCTCTTTAGAGCTTTGCAAAATTACGGAATTGACCCAGATTTCTTGAAATGATGCGATACTCGTGAAATGCATGTGGAAAGTTAGCACTATTTCTGAATTATTTTGGTTTATCACTTTAAAAGCCGCTTAAGGCGGGATTCTACCTGAATGCCATTTTTCCGCCACTTAACATGGGTTTAATGGAAATATCTCGTTCGCGTTTCAAGCAATCCAAAAACTCTCCACTCATCCCATGAATCTATGTTATGGGGTGTTTTGTAAATTTTTGGGTGATTTTTGGGTATTTTGGGGAGGAAATAGTTTTTCTCAAAGGAGTTGTAAAATTTAGGGAAATAAGAAATATTGAAGATTTAATGTAGTTTTAAAATTAGAATTTGAAGTTAAAAATTAGTAGATTGACAATTGACGACAGTTGATAACCACGCAAGAGCACCCGCGTGGGTATCAACTGTCTGTTGGTGTTCCAAACTTCTTTTTTTCCCCTTCTATCCCTTCTTTAAACCTCTTAAAATTTCATTGAAATTCAGGTAGAATCCCCCCTTAAGGACATGTATTTATCAGAATATACTAGATTTAAACCGAAAATACATAGCCAACTTGATTCATAAGAAATCAAATCAAGTGAAAATGCGCTGATTTCACTATAGTTATAAACATAGAAATATGCGAAAAAAAATTTCGCAAAAATGTGCCCCCATCTCTGCTCCCCCTACCCCCTCACGGGCGGTAGGATTGCGGAGCAGAGTCTCTGCAGAGTTCCCACCCATACCGGTCCTCCCGCATGGTGGCTCATAAACATTCGTTGTGTTCATTTACATATATATATGTCCCGTCTTGGAATTTCCCTCCCATGTGGGAGGCGTAAAGTACGCTACGCGTACTTTAGCCTCATTTTGGCGTAAATCTTGTTTTCTCTTTAGAGCTTTGCAAAATTACGGAATTGACCCAGATTTCTTGAAATGATGCGATACTCGTGAAATGCATGTGGAAAGTTAGCACTATTTCTGAATTATTTTGGTTTATCACTTTAAAAGCCGCTTAAGGCGGGATTCTACCTGAATGCCATTTTTCCGCCACTTAACATGGGTTTAATGGAAATATCTCGTTCGCGTTTCAAGCAATCCAAAAACTCTCCACTCATCCCATGAATCTATGTTATGGGGTGTTTTGTAAATTTTTGGGTGATTTTTGGGTATTTTGGGGAGGAAATAGTTTTTCTCAAAGGAGTTGTAAAATTTAGGGAAATAAGAAATATTGAAGATTTAATGTAGTTTTAAAATTAGAATTTGAAGTTAAAAATTAGTAGATTGACAATTGACGACAGTTGATAACCACGCAAGAGCACCCGCGTGGGTATCAACTGTCTGTTGGTGTTCCAAACTTCTTTTTTTCCCCTTCTATCCCTTCTTTAAACCTCTTAAAATTTCATTGAAATTCAGGTAGAATCCCCCCTTAAGGACATGTATTTATCAGAATATACTAGATTTAAACCGAAAATACATAGCCAACTTGATTCATAAGAAATCAAATCAAGTGAAAATGCGCTGATTTCACTATAGTTATAAACATAGAAATATGCGAAAAAAAATTTCGCAAAAATGTGCCCCCATCTCTGCTCCCCCTACCCCCTCACGGGCGGTAGGATTGCGGAGCAGAGTCTCTGCAGAGTTCCCACCCATACCGGTCCTCCCGCATGGTGGCTCATAAACATTCGTTGTGTTCATTTACATATATATATGTCCCGTCTTGGAATTTCCCTCCCATGTGGGAGGCGTAAAGTACGCTACGCGTACTTTAGCCTCATTTTGGCGTAAATCTTGTTTTCTCTTTAGAGCTTTGCAAAATTACGGAATTGACCCAGATTTCTTGAAATGATGCGATACTCGTGAAATGCATGTGGAAAGTTAGCACTATTTCTGAATTATTTTGGTTTATCACTTTAAAAGCCGCTTAAGGCGGGATTCTACCTGAATGCCATTTTTCCGCCACTTAACATGGGTTTAATGGAAATATCTCGTTCGCGTTTCAAGCAATCCAAAAACTCTCCACTCATCCCATGAATCTATGTTATGGGGTGTTTTGTAAATTTTTGGGTGATTTTTGGGTATTTTGGGGAGGAAATAGTTTTTCTCAAAGGAGTTGTAAAATTTAGGGAAATAAGAAATATTGAAGATTTAATGTAGTTTTAAAATTAGAATTTGAAGTTAAAAATTAGTAGATTGACAATTGACGACAGTTGATAACCACGCAAGAGCACCCGCGTGGGTATCAACTGTCTGTTGGTGTTCCAAACTTCTTTTTTTCCCCTTCTATCCCTTCTTTAAACCTCTTAAAATTTCATTGAAATTCAGGTAGAATCCCCCCTTAAGGACATGTATTTATCAGAATATACTAGATTTAAACCGAAAATACATAGCCAACTTGATTCATAAGAAATCAAATCAAGTGAAAATGCGCTGATTTCACTATAGTTATAAACATAGAAATATGCGAAAAAAAATTTCGCAAAAATGTGCCCCCATCTCTGCTCCCCCTACCCCCTCACGGGCGGTAGGATTGCGGAGCAGAGTCTCTGCAGAGTTCCCACCCATACCGGTCCTCCCGCATGGTGGCTCATAAACATTCGTTGTGTTCATTTACATATATATATGTCCCGTCTTGGAATTTCCCTCCCATGTGGGAGGCGTAAAGTACGCTACGCGTACTTTAGCCTCATTTTGGCGTAAATCTTGTTTTCTCTTTAGAGCTTTGCAAAATTACGGAATTGACCCAGATTTCTTGAAATGATGCGATACTCGTGAAATGCATGTGGAAAGTTAGCACTATTTCTGAATTATTTTGGTTTATCACTTTAAAAGCCGCTTAAGGCGGGATTCTACCTGAATGCCATTTTTCCGCCACTTAACATGGGTTTAATGGAAATATCTCGTTCGCGTTTCAAGCAATCCAAAAACTCTCCACTCATCCCATGAATCTATGTTATGGGGTGTTTTGTAAATTTTTGGGTGATTTTTGGGTATTTTGGGGAGGAAATAGTTTTTCTCAAAGGAGTTGTAAAATTTAGGGAAATAAGAAATATTGAAGATTTAATGTAGTTTTAAAATTAGAATTTGAAGTTAAAAATTAGTAGATTGACAATTGACGACAGTTGATAACCACGCAAGAGCACCCGCGTGGGTATCAACTGTCTGTTGGTGTTCCAAACTTCTTTTTTTCCCCTTCTATCCCTTCTTTAAACCTCTTAAAATTTCATTGAAATTCAGGTAGAATCCCCCCTTAAGGACATGTATTTATCAGAATATACTAGATTTAAACCGAAAATACATAGCCAACTTGATTCATAAGAAATCAAATCAAGTGAAAATGCGCTGATTTCACTATAGTTATAAACATAGAAATATGCGAAAAAAAATTTCGCAAAAATGTGCCCCCATCTCTGCTCCCCCTACCCCCTCACGGGCGGTAGGATTGCGGAGCAGAGTCTCTGCAGAGTTCCCACCCATACCGGTCCTCCCGCATGGTGGCTCATAAACATTCGTTGTGTTCATTTACATATATATATGTCCCGTCTTGGAATTTCCCTCCCATGTGGGAGGCGTAAAGTACGCTACGCGTACTTTAGCCTCATTTTGGCGTAAATCTTGTTTTCTCTTTAGAGCTTTGCAAAATTACGGAATTGACCCAGATTTCTTGAAATGATGCGATACTCGTGAAATGCATGTGGAAAGTTAGCACTATTTCTGAATTATTTTGGTTTATCACTTTAAAAGCCGCTTAAGGCGGGATTCTACCTGAATGCCATTTTTCCGCCACTTAACATGGGTTTAATGGAAATATCTCGTTCGCGTTTCAAGCAATCCAAAAACTCTCCACTCATCCCATGAATCTATGTTATGGGGTGTTTTGTAAATTTTTGGGTGATTTTTGGGTATTTTGGGGAGGAAATAGTTTTTCTCAAAGGAGTTGTAAAATTTAGGGAAATAAGAAATATTGAAGATTTAATGTAGTTTTAAAATTAGAATTTGAAGTTAAAAATTAGTAGATTGACAATTGACGACAGTTGATAACCACGCAAGAGCACCCGCGTGGGTATCAACTGTCTGTTGGTGTTCCAAACTTCTTTTTTTCCCCTTCTATCCCTTCTTTAAACCTCTTAAAATTTCATTGAAATTCAGGTAGAATCCCCCCTTAAGGACATGTATTTATCAGAATATACTAGATTTAAACCGAAAATACATAGCCAACTTGATTCATAAGAAATCAAATCAAGTGAAAATGCGCTGATTTCACTATAGTTATAAACATAGAAATATGCGAAAAAAAATTTCGCAAAAATGTGCCCCCATCTCTGCTCCCCCTACCCCCTCACGGGCGGTAGGATTGCGGAGCAGAGTCTCTGCAGAGTTCCCACCCATACCGGTCCTCCCGCATGGTGGCTCATAAACATTCGTTGTGTTCATTTACATATATATATGTCCCGTCTTGGAATTTCCCTCCCATGTGGGAGGCGTAAAGTACGCTACGCGTACTTTAGCCTCATTTTGGCGTAAATCTTGTTTTCTCTTTAGAGCTTTGCAAAATTACGGAATTGACCCAGATTTCTTGAAATGATGCGATACTCGTGAAATGCATGTGGAAAGTTAGCACTATTTCTGAATTATTTTGGTTTATCACTTTAAAAGCCGCTTAAGGCGGGATTCTACCTGAATGCCATTTTTCCGCCACTTAACATGGGTTTAATGGAAATATCTCGTTCGCGTTTCAAGCAATCCAAAAACTCTCCACTCATCCCATGAATCTATGTTATGGGGTGTTTTGTAAATTTTTGGGTGATTTTTGGGTATTTTGGGGAGGAAATAGTTTTTCTCAAAGGAGTTGTAAAATTTAGGGAAATAAGAAATATTGAAGATTTAATGTAGTTTTAAAATTAGAATTTGAAGTTAAAAATTAGTAGATTGACAATTGACGACAGTTGATAACCACGCAAGAGCACCCGCGTGGGTATCAACTGTCTGTTGGTGTTCCAAACTTCTTTTTTTCCCCTTCTATCCCTTCTTTAAACCTCTTAAAATTTCATTGAAATTCAGGTAGAATCCCCCCTTAAGGACATGTATTTATCAGAATATACTAGATTTAAACCGAAAATACATAGCCAACTTGATTCATAAGAAATCAAATCAAGTGAAAATGCGCTGATTTCACTATAGTTATAAACATAGAAATATGCGAAAAAAAATTTCGCAAAAATGTGCCCCCATCTCTGCTCCCCCTACCCCCTCACGGGCGGTAGGATTGCGGAGCAGAGTCTCTGCAGAGTTCCCACCCATACCGGTCCTCCCGCATGGTGGCTCATAAACATTCGTTGTGTTCATTTACATATATATATGTCCCGTCTTGGAATTTCCCTCCCATGTGGGAGGCGTAAAGTACGCTACGCGTACTTTAGCCTCATTTTGGCGTAAATCTTGTTTTCTCTTTAGAGCTTTGCAAAATTACGGAATTGACCCAGATTTCTTGAAATGATGCGATACTCGTGAAATGCATGTGGAAAGTTAGCACTATTTCTGAATTATTTTGGTTTATCACTTTAAAAGCCGCTTAAGGCGGGATTCTACCTGAATGCCATTTTTCCGCCACTTAACATGGGTTTAATGGAAATATCTCGTTCGCGTTTCAAGCAATCCAAAAACTCTCCACTCATCCCATGAATCTATGTTATGGGGTGTTTTGTAAATTTTTGGGTGATTTTTGGGTATTTTGGGGAGGAAATAGTTTTTCTCAAAGGAGTTGTAAAATTTAGGGAAATAAGAAATATTGAAGATTTAATGTAGTTTTAAAATTAGAATTTGAAGTTAAAAATTAGTAGATTGACAATTGACGACAGTTGATAACCACGCAAGAGCACCCGCGTGGGTATCAACTGTCTGTTGGTGTTCCAAACTTCTTTTTTTCCCCTTCTATCCCTTCTTTAAACCTCTTAAAATTTCATTGAAATTCAGGTAGAATCCCCCCTTAAGGACATGTATTTATCAGAATATACTAGATTTAAACCGAAAATACATAGCCAACTTGATTCATAAGAAATCAAATCAAGTGAAAATGCGCTGATTTCACTATAGTTATAAACATAGAAATATGCGAAAAAAAATTTCGCAAAAATGTGCCCCCATCTCTGCTCCCCCTACCCCCTCACGGGCGGTAGGATTGCGGAGCAGAGTCTCTGCAGAGTTCCCACCCATACCGGTCCTCCCGCATGGTGGCTCATAAACATTCGTTGTGTTCATTTACATATATATATGTCCCGTCTTGGAATTTCCCTCCCATGTGGGAGGCGTAAAGTACGCTACGCGTACTTTAGCCTCATTTTGGCGTAAATCTTGTTTTCTCTTTAGAGCTTTGCAAAATTACGGAATTGACCCAGATTTCTTGAAATGATGCGATACTCGTGAAATGCATGTGGAAAGTTAGCACTATTTCTGAATTATTTTGGTTTATCACTTTAAAAGCCGCTTAAGGCGGGATTCTACCTGAATGCCATTTTTCCGCCACTTAACATGGGTTTAATGGAAATATCTCGTTCGCGTTTCAAGCAATCCAAAAACTCTCCACTCATCCCATGAATCTATGTTATGGGGTGTTTTGTAAATTTTTGGGTGATTTTTGGGTATTTTGGGGAGGAAATAGTTTTTCTCAAAGGAGTTGTAAAATTTAGGGAAATAAGAAATATTGAAGATTTAATGTAGTTTTAAAATTAGAATTTGAAGTTAAAAATTAGTAGATTGACAATTGACGACAGTTGATAACCACGCAAGAGCACCCGCGTGGGTATCAACTGTCTGTTGGTGTTCCAAACTTCTTTTTTTCCCCTTCTATCCCTTCTTTAAACCTCTTAAAATTTCATTGAAATTCAGGTAGAATCCCCCCTTAAGGACATGTATTTATCAGAATATACTAGATTTAAACCGAAAATACATAGCCAACTTGATTCATAAGAAATCAAATCAAGTGAAAATGCGCTGATTTCACTATAGTTATAAACATAGAAATATGCGAAAAAAAATTTCGCAAAAATGTGCCCCCATCTCTGCTCCCCCTACCCCCTCACGGGCGGTAGGATTGCGGAGCAGAGTCTCTGCAGAGTTCCCACCCATACCGGTCCTCCCGCATGGTGGCTCATAAACATTCGTTGTGTTCATTTACATATATATATGTCCCGTCTTGGAATTTCCCTCCCATGTGGGAGGCGTAAAGTACGCTACGCGTACTTTAGCCTCATTTTGGCGTAAATCTTGTTTTCTCTTTAGAGCTTTGCAAAATTACGGAATTGACCCAGATTTCTTGAAATGATGCGATACTCGTGAAATGCATGTGGAAAGTTAGCACTATTTCTGAATTATTTTGGTTTATCACTTTAAAAGCCGCTTAAGGCGGGATTCTACCTGAATGCCATTTTTCCGCCACTTAACATGGGTTTAATGGAAATATCTCGTTCGCGTTTCAAGCAATCCAAAAACTCTCCACTCATCCCATGAATCTATGTTATGGGGTGTTTTGTAAATTTTTGGGTGATTTTTGGGTATTTTGGGGAGGAAATAGTTTTTCTCAAAGGAGTTGTAAAATTTAGGGAAATAAGAAATATTGAAGATTTAATGTAGTTTTAAAATTAGAATTTGAAGTTAAAAATTAGTAGATTGACAATTGACGACAGTTGATAACCACGCAAGAGCACCCGCGTGGGTATCAACTGTCTGTTGGTGTTCCAAACTTCTTTTTTTCCCCTTCTATCCCTTCTTTAAACCTCTTAAAATTTCATTGAAATTCAGGTAGAATCCCCCCTTAAGGACATGTATTTATCAGAATATACTAGATTTAAACCGAAAATACATAGCCAACTTGATTCATAAGAAATCAAATCAAGTGAAAATGCGCTGATTTCACTATAGTTATAAACATAGAAATATGCGAAAAAAAATTTCGCAAAAATGTGCCCCCATCTCTGCTCCCCCTACCCCCTCACGGGCGGTAGGATTGCGGAGCAGAGTCTCTGCAGAGTTCCCACCCATACCGGTCCTCCCGCATGGTGGCTCATAAACATTCGTTGTGTTCATTTACATATATATATGTCCCGTCTTGGAATTTCCCTCCCATGTGGGAGGCGTAAAGTACGCTACGCGTACTTTAGCCTCATTTTGGCGTAAATCTTGTTTTCTCTTTAGAGCTTTGCAAAATTACGGAATTGACCCAGATTTCTTGAAATGATGCGATACTCGTGAAATGCATGTGGAAAGTTAGCACTATTTCTGAATTATTTTGGTTTATCACTTTAAAAGCCGCTTAAGGCGGGATTCTACCTGAATGCCATTTTTCCGCCACTTAACATGGGTTTAATGGAAATATCTCGTTCGCGTTTCAAGCAATCCAAAAACTCTCCACTCATCCCATGAATCTATGTTATGGGGTGTTTTGTAAATTTTTGGGTGATTTTTGGGTATTTTGGGGAGGAAATAGTTTTTCTCAAAGGAGTTGTAAAATTTAGGGAAATAAGAAATATTGAAGATTTAATGTAGTTTTAAAATTAGAATTTGAAGTTAAAAATTAGTAGATTGACAATTGACGACAGTTGATAACCACGCAAGAGCACCCGCGTGGGTATCAACTGTCTGTTGGTGTTCCAAACTTCTTTTTTTCCCCTTCTATCCCTTCTTTAAACCTCTTAAAATTTCATTGAAATTCAGGTAGAATCCCCCCTTAAGGACATGTATTTATCAGAATATACTAGATTTAAACCGAAAATACATAGCCAACTTGATTCATAAGAAATCAAATCAAGTGAAAATGCGCTGATTTCACTATAGTTATAAACATAGAAATATGCGAAAAAAAATTTCGCAAAAATGTGCCCCCATCTCTGCTCCCCCTACCCCCTCACGGGCGGTAGGATTGCGGAGCAGAGTCTCTGCAGAGTTCCCACCCATACCGGTCCTCCCGCATGGTGGCTCATAAACATTCGTTGTGTTCATTTACATATATATATGTCCCGTCTTGGAATTTCCCTCCCATGTGGGAGGCGTAAAGTACGCTACGCGTACTTTAGCCTCATTTTGGCGTAAATCTTGTTTTCTCTTTAGAGCTTTGCAAAATTACGGAATTGACCCAGATTTCTTGAAATGATGCGATACTCGTGAAATGCATGTGGAAAGTTAGCACTATTTCTGAATTATTTTGGTTTATCACTTTAAAAGCCGCTTAAGGCGGGATTCTACCTGAATGCCATTTTTCCGCCACTTAACATGGGTTTAATGGAAATATCTCGTTCGCGTTTCAAGCAATCCAAAAACTCTCCACTCATCCCATGAATCTATGTTATGGGGTGTTTTGTAAATTTTTGGGTGATTTTTGGGTATTTTGGGGAGGAAATAGTTTTTCTCAAAGGAGTTGTAAAATTTAGGGAAATAAGAAATATTGAAGATTTAATGTAGTTTTAAAATTAGAATTTGAAGTTAAAAATTAGTAGATTGACAATTGACGACAGTTGATAACCACGCAAGAGCACCCGCGTGGGTATCAACTGTCTGTTGGTGTTCCAAACTTCTTTTTTTCCCCTTCTATCCCTTCTTTAAACCTCTTAAAATTTCATTGAAATTCAGGTAGAATCCCCCCTTAAGGACATGTATTTATCAGAATATACTAGATTTAAACCGAAAATACATAGCCAACTTGATTCATAAGAAATCAAATCAAGTGAAAATGCGCTGATTTCACTATAGTTATAAACATAGAAATATGCGAAAAAAAATTTCGCAAAAATGTGCCCCCATCTCTGCTCCCCCTACCCCCTCACGGGCGGTAGGATTGCGGAGCAGAGTCTCTGCAGAGTTCCCACCCATACCGGTCCTCCCGCATGGTGGCTCATAAACATTCGTTGTGTTCATTTACATATATATATGTCCCGTCTTGGAATTTCCCTCCCATGTGGGAGGCGTAAAGTACGCTACGCGTACTTTAGCCTCATTTTGGCGTAAATCTTGTTTTCTCTTTAGAGCTTTGCAAAATTACGGAATTGACCCAGATTTCTTGAAATGATGCGATACTCGTGAAATGCATGTGGAAAGTTAGCACTATTTCTGAATTATTTTGGTTTATCACTTTAAAAGCCGCTTAAGGCGGGATTCTACCTGAATGCCATTTTTCCGCCACTTAACATGGGTTTAATGGAAATATCTCGTTCGCGTTTCAAGCAATCCAAAAACTCTCCACTCATCCCATGAATCTATGTTATGGGGTGTTTTGTAAATTTTTGGGTGATTTTTGGGTATTTTGGGGAGGAAATAGTTTTTCTCAAAGGAGTTGTAAAATTTAGGGAAATAAGAAATATTGAAGATTTAATGTAGTTTTAAAATTAGAATTTGAAGTTAAAAATTAGTAGATTGACAATTGACGACAGTTGATAACCACGCAAGAGCACCCGCGTGGGTATCAACTGTCTGTTGGTGTTCCAAACTTCTTTTTTTCCCCTTCTATCCCTTCTTTAAACCTCTTAAAATTTCATTGAAATTCAGGTAGAATCCCCCCTTAAGGACATGTATTTATCAGAATATACTAGATTTAAACCGAAAATACATAGCCAACTTGATTCATAAGAAATCAAATCAAGTGAAAATGCGCTGATTTCACTATAGTTATAAACATAGAAATATGCGAAAAAAAATTTCGCAAAAATGTGCCCCCATCTCTGCTCCCCCTACCCCCTCACGGGCGGTAGGATTGCGGAGCAGAGTCTCTGCAGAGTTCCCACCCATACCGGTCCTCCCGCATGGTGGCTCATAAACATTCGTTGTGTTCATTTACATATATATATGTCCCGTCTTGGAATTTCCCTCCCATGTGGGAGGCGTAAAGTACGCTACGCGTACTTTAGCCTCATTTTGGCGTAAATCTTGTTTTCTCTTTAGAGCTTTGCAAAATTACGGAATTGACCCAGATTTCTTGAAATGATGCGATACTCGTGAAATGCATGTGGAAAGTTAGCACTATTTCTGAATTATTTTGGTTTATCACTTTAAAAGCCGCTTAAGGCGGGATTCTACCTGAATGCCATTTTTCCGCCACTTAACATGGGTTTAATGGAAATATCTCGTTCGCGTTTCAAGCAATCCAAAAACTCTCCACTCATCCCATGAATCTATGTTATGGGGTGTTTTGTAAATTTTTGGGTGATTTTTGGGTATTTTGGGGAGGAAATAGTTTTTCTCAAAGGAGTTGTAAAATTTAGGGAAATAAGAAATATTGAAGATTTAATGTAGTTTTAAAATTAGAATTTGAAGTTAAAAATTAGTAGATTGACAATTGACGACAGTTGATAACCACGCAAGAGCACCCGCGTGGGTATCAACTGTCTGTTGGTGTTCCAAACTTCTTTTTTTCCCCTTCTATCCCTTCTTTAAACCTCTTAAAATTTCATTGAAATTCAGGTAGAATCCCCCCTTAAGGACATGTATTTATCAGAATATACTAGATTTAAACCGAAAATACATAGCCAACTTGATTCATAAGAAATCAAATCAAGTGAAAATGCGCTGATTTCACTATAGTTATAAACATAGAAATATGCGAAAAAAAATTTCGCAAAAATGTGCCCCCATCTCTGCTCCCCCTACCCCCTCACGGGCGGTAGGATTGCGGAGCAGAGTCTCTGCAGAGTTCCCACCCATACCGGTCCTCCCGCATGGTGGCTCATAAACATTCGTTGTGTTCATTTACATATATATATGTCCCGTCTTGGAATTTCCCTCCCATGTGGGAGGCGTAAAGTACGCTACGCGTACTTTAGCCTCATTTTGGCGTAAATCTTGTTTTCTCTTTAGAGCTTTGCAAAATTACGGAATTGACCCAGATTTCTTGAAATGATGCGATACTCGTGAAATGCATGTGGAAAGTTAGCACTATTTCTGAATTATTTTGGTTTATCACTTTAAAAGCCGCTTAAGGCGGGATTCTACCTGAATGCCATTTTTCCGCCACTTAACATGGGTTTAATGGAAATATCTCGTTCGCGTTTCAAGCAATCCAAAAACTCTCCACTCATCCCATGAATCTATGTTATGGGGTGTTTTGTAAATTTTTGGGTGATTTTTGGGTATTTTGGGGAGGAAATAGTTTTTCTCAAAGGAGTTGTAAAATTTAGGGAAATAAGAAATATTGAAGATTTAATGTAGTTTTAAAATTAGAATTTGAAGTTAAAAATTAGTAGATTGACAATTGACGACAGTTGATAACCACGCAAGAGCACCCGCGTGGGTATCAACTGTCTGTTGGTGTTCCAAACTTCTTTTTTTCCCCTTCTATCCCTTCTTTAAACCTCTTAAAATTTCATTGAAATTCAGGTAGAATCCCCCCTTAAGGACATGTATTTATCAGAATATACTAGATTTAAACCGAAAATACATAGCCAACTTGATTCATAAGAAATCAAATCAAGTGAAAATGCGCTGATTTCACTATAGTTATAAACATAGAAATATGCGAAAAAAATTTCGCAAAAATGTGCCCCCATCTCTGCTCCCCCTACCCCCTCACGGGCGGTAGGATTGCGGAGCAGAGTCTCTGCAGAGTTCCCACCCATACCGGTCCTCCCGCATGGTGGCTCATAAACATTCGTTGTGTTCATTTACATATATATATGTCCCGTCTTGGAATTTCCCTCCCATGTGGGAGGCGTAAAGTACGCTACGCGTACTTTAGCCTCATTTTGGCGTAAATCTTGTTTTCTCTTTAGAGCTTTGCAAAATTACGGAATTGACCCAGATTTCTTGAAATGATGCGATACTCGTGAAATGCATGTGGAAAGTTAGCACTATTTCTGAATTATTTTGGTTTATCACTTTAAAAGCCGCTTAAGGCGGGATTCTACCTGAATGCCATTTTTCCGCCACTTAACATGGGTTTAATGGAAATATCTCGTTCGCGTTTCAAGCAATCCAAAAACTCTCCACTCATCCCATGAATCTATGTTATGGGGTGTTTTGTAAATTTTTGGGTGATTTTTGGGTATTTTGGGGAGGAAATAGTTTTTCTCAAAGGAGTTGTAAAATTTAGGGAAATAAGAAATATTGAAGATTTAATGTAGTTTTAAAATTAGAATTTGAAGTTAAAAATTAGTAGATTGACAATTGACGACAGTTGATAACCACGCAAGAGCACCCGCGTGGGTATCAACTGTCTGTTGGTGTTCCAAACTTCTTTTTTTCCCCTTCTATCCCTTCTTTAAACCTCTTAAAATTTCATTGAAATTCAGGTAGAATCCCCCCTTAAGGACATGTATTTATCAGAATATACTAGATTTAAACCGAAAATACATAGCCAACTTGATTCATAAGAAATCAAATCAAGTGAAAATGCGCTGATTTCACTATAGTTATAAACATAGAAATATGCGAAAAAAAATTTCGCAAAAATGTGCCCCCATCTCTGCTCCCCCTACCCCCTCACGGGCGGTAGGATTGCGGAGCAGAGTCTCTGCAGAGTTCCCACCCATACCGGTCCTCCCGCATGGTGGCTCATAAACATTCGTTGTGTTCATTTACATATATATATGTCCCGTCTTGGAATTTCCCTCCCATGTGGGAGGCGTAAAGTACGCTACGCGTACTTTAGCCTCATTTTGGCGTAAATCTTGTTTTCTCTTTAGAGCTTTGCAAAATTACGGAATTGACCCAGATTTCTTGAAATGATGCGATACTCGTGAAATGCATGTGGAAAGTTAGCACTATTTCTGAATTATTTTGGTTTATCACTTTAAAAGCCGCTTAAGGCGGGATTCTACCTGAATGCCATTTTTCCGCCACTTAACATGGGTTTAATGGAAATATCTCGTTCGCGTTTCAAGCAATCCAAAAACTCTCCACTCATCCCATGAATCTATGTTATGGGGTGTTTTGTAAATTTTTGGGTGATTTTTGGGTATTTTGGGGAGGAAATAGTTTTTCTCAAAGGAGTTGTAAAATTTAGGGAAATAAGAAATATTGAAGATTTAATGTAGTTTTAAAATTAGAATTTGAAGTTAAAAATTAGTAGATTGACAATTGACGACAGTTGATAACCACGCAAGAGCACCCGCGTGGGTATCAACTGTCTGTTGGTGTTCCAAACTTCTTTTTTTCCCCTTCTATCCCTTCTTTAAACCTCTTAAAATTTCATTGAAATTCAGGTAGAATCCCCCCTTAAGGACATGTATTTATCAGAATATACTAGATTTAAACCGAAAATACATAGCCAACTTGATTCATAAGAAATCAAATCAAGTGAAAATGCGCTGATTTCACTATAGTTATAAACATAGAAATATGCGAAAAAAAATTTCGCAAAAATGTGCCCCCATCTCTGCTCCCCCTACCCCCTCACGGGCGGTAGGATTGCGGAGCAGAGTCTCTGCAGAGTTCCCACCCATACCGGTCCTCCCGCATGGTGGCTCATAAACATTCGTTGTGTTCATTTACATATATATATGTCCCGTCTTGGAATTTCCCTCCCATGTGGGAGGCGTAAAGTACGCTACGCGTACTTTAGCCTCATTTTGGCGTAAATCTTGTTTTCTCTTTAGAGCTTTGCAAAATTACGGAATTGACCCAGATTTCTTGAAATGATGCGATACTCGTGAAATGCATGTGGAAAGTTAGCACTATTTCTGAATTATTTTGGTTTATCACTTTAAAAGCCGCTTAAGGCGGGATTCTACCTGAATGCCATTTTTCCGCCACTTAACATGGGTTTAATGGAAATATCTCGTTCGCGTTTCAAGCAATCCAAAAACTCTCCACTCATCCCATGAATCTATGTTATGGGGTGTTTTGTAAATTTTTGGGTGATTTTTGGGTATTTTGGGGAGGAAATAGTTTTTCTCAAAGGAGTTGTAAAATTTAGGGAAATAAGAAATATTGAAGATTTAATGTAGTTTTAAAATTAGAATTTGAAGTTAAAAATTAGTAGATTGACAATTGACGACAGTTGATAACCACGCAAGAGCACCCGCGTGGGTATCAACTGTCTGTTGGTGTTCCAAACTTCTTTTTTTCCCCTTCTATCCCTTCTTTAAACCTCTTAAAATTTCATTGAAATTCAGGTAGAATCCCCCCTTAAGGACATGTATTTATCAGAATATACTAGATTTAAACCGAAAATACATAGCCAACTTGATTCATAAGAAATCAAATCAAGTGAAAATGCGCTGATTTCACTATAGTTATAAACATAGAAATATGCGAAAAAAAATTTCGCAAAAATGTGCCCCCATCTCTGCTCCCCCTACCCCCTCACGGGCGGTAGGATTGCGGAGCAGAGTCTCTGCAGAGTTCCCACCCATACCGGTCCTCCCGCATGGTGGCTCATAAACATTCGTTGTGTTCATTTACATATATATATGTCCCGTCTTGGAATTTCCCTCCCATGTGGGAGGCGTAAAGTACGCTACGCGTACTTTAGCCTCATTTTGGCGTAAATCTTGTTTTCTCTTTAGAGCTTTGCAAAATTACGGAATTGACCCAGATTTCTTGAAATGATGCGATACTCGTGAAATGCATGTGGAAAGTTAGCACTATTTCTGAATTATTTTGGTTTATCACTTTAAAAGCCGCTTAAGGCGGGATTCTACCTGAATGCCATTTTTCCGCCACTTAACATGGGTTTAATGGAAATATCTCGTTCGCGTTTCAAGCAATCCAAAAACTCTCCACTCATCCCATGAATCTATGTTATGGGGTGTTTTGTAAATTTTTGGGTGATTTTTGGGTATTTTGGGGAGGAAATAGTTTTTCTCAAAGGAGTTGTAAAATTTAGGGAAATAAGAAATATTGAAGATTTAATGTAGTTTTAAAATTAGAATTTGAAGTTAAAAATTAGTAGATTGACAATTGACGACAGTTGATAACCACGCAAGAGCACCCGCGTGGGTATCAACTGTCTGTTGGTGTTCCAAACTTCTTTTTTTCCCCTTCTATCCCTTCTTTAAACCTCTTAAAATTTCATTGAAATTCAGGTAGAATCCCCCCTTAAGGACATGTATTTATCAGAATATACTAGATTTAAACCGAAAATACATAGCCAACTTGATTCATAAGAAATCAAATCAAGTGAAAATGCGCTGATTTCACTATAGTTATAAACATAGAAATATGCGAAAAAAAATTTCGCAAAAATGTGCCCCCATCTCTGCTCCCCCTACCCCCTCACGGGCGGTAGGATTGCGGAGCAGAGTCTCTGCAGAGTTCCCACCCATACCGGTCCTCCCGCATGGTGGCTCATAAACATTCGTTGTGTTCATTTACATATATATATGTCCCGTCTTGGAATTTCCCTCCCATGTGGGAGGCGTAAAGTACGCTACGCGTACTTTAGCCTCATTTTGGCGTAAATCTTGTTTTCTCTTTAGAGCTTTGCAAAATTACGGAATTGACCCAGATTTCTTGAAATGATGCGATACTCGTGAAATGCATGTGGAAAGTTAGCACTATTTCTGAATTATTTTGGTTTATCACTTTAAAAGCCGCTTAAGGCGGGATTCTACCTGAATGCCATTTTTCCGCCACTTAACATGGGTTTAATGGAAATATCTCGTTCGCGTTTCAAGCAATCCAAAAACTCTCCACTCATCCCATGAATCTATGTTATGGGGTGTTTTGTAAATTTTTGGGTGATTTTTGGGTATTTTGGGGAGGAAATAGTTTTTCTCAAAGGAGTTGTAAAATTTAGGGAAATAAGAAATATTGAAGATTTAATGTAGTTTTAAAATTAGAATTTGAAGTTAAAAATTAGTAGATTGACAATTGACGACAGTTGATAACCACGCAAGAGCACCCGCGTGGGTATCAACTGTCTGTTGGTGTTCCAAACTTCTTTTTTTCCCCTTCTATCCCTTCTTTAAACCTCTTAAAATTTCATTGAAATTCAGGTAGAATCCCCCCTTAAGGACATGTATTTATCAGAATATACTAGATTTAAACCGAAAATACATAGCCAACTTGATTCATAAGAAATCAAATCAAGTGAAAATGCGCTGATTTCACTATAGTTATAAACATAGAAATATGCGAAAAAAAATTTCGCAAAAATGTGCCCCCATCTCTGCTCCCCCTACCCCCTCACGGGCGGTAGGATTGCGGAGCAGAGTCTCTGCAGAGTTCCCACCCATACCGGTCCTCCCGCATGGTGGCTCATAAACATTCGTTGTGTTCATTTACATATATATATGTCCCGTCTTGGAATTTCCCTCCCATGTGGGAGGCGTAAAGTACGCTACGCGTACTTTAGCCTCATTTTGGCGTAAATCTTGTTTTCTCTTTAGAGCTTTGCAAAATTACGGAATTGACCCAGATTTCTTGAAATGATGCGATACTCGTGAAATGCATGTGGAAAGTTAGCACTATTTCTGAATTATTTTGGTTTATCACTTTAAAAGCCGCTTAAGGCGGGATTCTACCTGAATGCCATTTTTCCGCCACTTAACATGGGTTTAATGGAAATATCTCGTTCGCGTTTCAAGCAATCCAAAAACTCTCCACTCATCCCATGAATCTATGTTATGGGGTGTTTTGTAAATTTTTGGGTGATTTTTGGGTATTTTGGGGAGGAAATAGTTTTTCTCAAAGGAGTTGTAAAATTTAGGGAAATAAGAAATATTGAAGATTTAATGTAGTTTTAAAATTAGAATTTGAAGTTAAAAATTAGTAGATTGACAATTGACGACAGTTGATAACCACGCAAGAGCACCCGCGTGGGTATCAACTGTCTGTTGGTGTTCCAAACTTCTTTTTTTCCCCTTCTATCCCTTCTTTAAACCTCTTAAAATTTCATTGAAATTCAGGTAGAATCCCCCCTTAAGGACATGTATTTATCAGAATATACTAGATTTAAACCGAAAATACATAGCCAACTTGATTCATAAGAAATCAAATCAAGTGAAAATGCGCTGATTTCACTATAGTTATAAACATAGAAATATGCGAAAAAAAATTTCGCAAAAATGTGCCCCCATCTCTGCTCCCCCTACCCCCTCACGGGCGGTAGGATTGCGGAGCAGAGTCTCTGCAGAGTTCCCACCCATACCGGTCCTCCCGCATGGTGGCTCATAAACATTCGTTGTGTTCATTTACATATATATATGTCCCGTCTTGGAATTTCCCTCCCATGTGGGAGGCGTAAAGTACGCTACGCGTACTTTAGCCTCATTTTGGCGTAAATCTTGTTTTCTCTTTAGAGCTTTGCAAAATTACGGAATTGACCCAGATTTCTTGAAATGATGCGATACTCGTGAAATGCATGTGGAAAGTTAGCACTATTTCTGAATTATTTTGGTTTATCACTTTAAAAGCCGCTTAAGGCGGGATTCTACCTGAATGCCATTTTTCCGCCACTTAACATGGGTTTAATGGAAATATCTCGTTCGCGTTTCAAGCAATCCAAAAACTCTCCACTCATCCCATGAATCTATGTTATGGGGTGTTTTGTAAATTTTTGGGTGATTTTTGGGTATTTTGGGGAGGAAATAGTTTTTCTCAAAGGAGTTGTAAAATTTAGGGAAATAAGAAATATTGAAGATTTAATGT
>MU827815.1:378424-398105 GCA_029204205.1 Desmophyllum pertusum
GGCATATGTCTGTCTGTTGTGTGTAGAAGTTCTTACAACATGTCATATGGGGATGACAACAAATGGGGAGGGTGCTTGGAGATATATGGCGATGTCATAATACAAGTCCTGGATATTAAGTTTGGCTGCTTTAAGATTACCGGTCGACGATGACAAGACACTTACCATTCGCCCTCTGTTAAATAAACTACATGAGCTGGTCCAAAGATGGCATCATCGCCATTCAGCAATGGTTCCAAAAGAAGTTGAACAAAATCACAAGCAAAAGAACCCGCTGGATTTCCTTTTTAAAATCGCGTGGAAGACCAAAAAGGAAAACATTGAAGTTCCTGACATAGACTAGGAAACTTACCATAAATAAAGAGATCGAGTATGGACTGATTAACTATAACCGGACTATAGTAAGCTAAGTGTGTGATTAGATGGGTTTATATGAACCAAACCGGCGTGAACTGGAATAGGGAATCCATCAACGCTAGAGTGAAATAATAATAAATTAATAAAAATCAGATTTTAATGCGCATCAGGCTGAAAAATAATCAATGCATGAAAATTAAGTAGCTCGCTAGTTGTAACGTTTCCATAGTCTTGGAGCAGATAGTTTCTACAAGTGCGGTGGCAGACACTTTGTAGAGATTGCAAGTGATTCCTTAGGAGCCAGATAAAGGTCTAATGTAAGGAAATTTATTTAATGATCAAAGGCGGTAAGAAGCAACGTTTATATAATAAGTATTTTGAATGATAGAGTAATGCGGGGGTGATATGCGGCCAAAATTTGATGAGTCAATGTAATTTTCGCCAGAAAAGCGCGTTGTGTAGGGTTTTTAAAATAAATACAATGATACGTCATCAAAATCGTTGTTTTCTGTACCCTTAGCCAATCAGATAACAAAGCTCTCCCCCGTCCCCCCCCCCCCCCCCCCCCCGACTCCCATATCAACATCAAGAATAGCATATCCCCCCCCCCACGGAGAAATAACTTGAGTGCCATTATATTTGGAGATGGTGTGCTCTCGTTTCTTTTCCCTCCTATTCTGTTAGCAAACTCAATCGATCCTAATATTATTCATTTAATTCGTGTCTTTTCATCCAAAGGCGCCTCATTATGGGAAAATCGAAAATTCCATTCAAGTTCAGTTCGCCCGTCTAATCTCACCAGAACGCGTGATCGTACGAGGAGACTGGAACGAGTGTCTGCCGCCTAGTGGTTATCCTATGCAATGCTCCCTGTTCCTATGCGACTGGTCCAAACACCCAAACTGCCCATCATCAACCTTTATTTTCTCTTGCCACAACATAACCGCCTTTAAATATTAAAACTATATATAGCGGCTTATGCCGTCTCCCTTAATTGACCGTTCCAAGCACAAAGTGTTTGTATCAATGGAAATTCACCAAGAGTGGCCTGGTCTTGGTGAAAGTTACTATATTACATACTGGTACAAAAAAAATGTTAAAAATTTATTTGACTAAGGACGAATAGCGAAGGAAGTGGAATGAAACTTGAAAAGTCGGGCTGACGTTTTCAAGTTTTACGGTGTTCTTGGAAAAATAGCTCAAAATTGTTCCCACCTCAGGAGAATGAATTGATGTCTTTATCTTGTTGCAAAAACTTGGGAGAATTCTCGTGGGTACTGCCCCTTTAAAGGACTTTGCTAATACGGACAGAAAAGGGGAAAATGGACAGACATGTCTTGGGAGCCCCTCTCGCCCTTAACTATCATAGTGAGATGTTCCCCTCCTTTTCTGGCTCAGTCCACGACCGGAAGTGACTTCAGGAAATAGAAGACGTATGCTGGCTGTTTAGCTTCGGTTGGCATAAATTCTTTTTTTTCTTCTCCGTTCTTTTAATATGTATTTACACAAAGGCAAACCTTTTCCTGGCTGGAGTCACTGTAATTCTTGCGTACGCAGCAGGCTACAAGCCTGAACGCTATCCGTGAGTATTAACATTGGTTGCAGTTTGCTCTGAATCTCGTGACATGCATTGTGTACGACGTTGCTAGTTGTTATTATTTTTTCAGATTCAATTAGCTCGGCTACTTCGAGTATCGATGGTGGTGAGTGTTACAGCAGTAATTCGACATCTCATGCTGTCAGCCCAGTCTCTGTCTTCAGATTTAGTGCCATAGGTAGACAAATTACAAATCGAACTCCAAATCTCTGCCACACACGCACGCGTGCGTAAATTAGCATTGATCGCGCGCGGTAAACGTGTTTACGCGCGCGTATGACCTCGCGAGGTATTCACTCAAGCGCGGCTATTTCTTTCTTACAGTTTGCGTGAATGTGTCAAGCCGTGGATACACAGAATGTAAGAACCAAGTCTTTAAAACAAGATGACAATTTGTGTGGCATAGAAATGGCGAATTTTATTTTCAATTATTCATGTTATAGTATTAAATGGACAAAGTTTCAAATTAATATTCCTTGTTCTTTAGGTTCTACCATTCACACTTGCTGTGGATGGAAAGCTAGACATCAACGACACATTCTCAGGTGTGTAAATTGTATAAATGTTTCACTAAAACAGAAGGGGCAATCGCGGTTCCCAGGGTCACTTTCCCCCACCCCCAAGGGCGGGGCACCAGTGAATAGTGTTTCCCCCCCCCCCCCCCCACCCCAATAGACTTGAGAGCAAGGGAAGAGAGACCCTGGGAACGAGGTTGCAGAGGCGGGGGGGAAGAGAAACCCTGGGAACGAGGTTGAGGCGTCGGTGAGGACACTGCCCCACACATCAATTAATTGAATACCCTCCCTCTCTTGGTCAACAGATAAGAAGCCTCAGCCATCTTGTTTTTGAATATGATAACCCAGGACCAGTTTACCTGTGCGTAATATTCTACAACACAACATTCACTGCAGCACAGGTCAGCAGTTGCTTGAAGCTGAGGATTCTGGTGCAAGCTGAAATCTTTATACCTTTGAAATGTTTTTAATCTGTCAAGGACCTTCTGCTATGACTGAGACACAAGAAAACCTTGTCACAGACAACATTGTTTAGCGATTAGATGGATTCATTTGAATAAAGATTATGTGATTCTGCATTCAAAGAAACTTTCAAATCCCATCTGGTTTCTATATCTTATTGGGGGGACAGTGGGGTGGGTGGGACAATATGGATTACCAAGGTGCCGATACCGATGGACTAGCATCCGCTAGTCGGCCGTCAAGCTACAGAAACGAGATAAGCTCCAGCATTGTGGGCCAGTTTGGCCCAAGTGCGGCTTTTTTTTCTAAGGTGCTGGAAACCAGTCGCAAAACACAAAAAAACGCAAATTGCCACAAAAATTTAATGTCACATGGTAGTTGTTTATTGATGAAGTCTATTCAAACAATACATCTAGGATCAAAAAACACAGATAGTCCAAGCACTATAACTTGATACTTTATTAAAATTTGCAGTCTTGTGTGAACTTGGTCCCATTATCAAGTGTACATCTGAGAAAAAAGGCGTGCAACAGAATCCTTTGAGTCCATAATCAGTTACTGGGTTTCACATAAATGCCTTCCTAAAAAACAAAAAGAGTGAAGAATACATGTAGTTAATTTTTTATAGGTTAGAGATGCTTACACTGCAATTACTTTGTAACAAGCCAGTGAATGGAGTTGTTTTCTGCACTAAATCATATTTAGCAGCACTACTCAATGGCTTGCATGTGAAATTTTTCATTATATTTGGTTTTGGAAATTATCTTATTGCGATATTAAATATATAAAGAGGCTATTCAGTGGGAAATTTGTGTAATATGGCTGGGTATTTTTACGAGTCAGTGTTTATTTTATTGAGCCTTTAGCCAAGAAAAAATAAAAATGCCCAGCCGTATTACACAACTTTCTGCTGAATAAATTGTTTATTATACAACATAATTCTTCCTAATATATGGGCTTTCAACAGTGTTTTCCGTAGCGCACGGTCAGGGGGACTAAGATGAGTGTAATAAGGTCTCATACATGTATTTGCACTCGTTTTGGTGCATATTCTGAAATGCTATGTCGTATAATAATTAAACATTTTATATTAGCTTCCAATGGTCTCTACAAATCACACGTCAAGTTTAACCATGTATTGTGTATTGTGTACTGTAATAAAATGCAGTGAGCTGCTGCCAATCATGACAGGCTCTTACCGTCGCCTTCCATTCATTCCCTGCTTCTGGATAACTATAGCCGCTGATTTCTTTTGACCATTAATGGGTCGGCCAAACTGATCCCCAGTTACATGAAAATAACTACAAAAACAGAACAAAATATGGACGAGTTCAGTAACTGACAGGAATATATTGGGTCAATCTACATGTACAATGTATTCTTTATTTAGCTTAAAGTTATTTTAAATTATTTCCACTACAACCAATGACATGTACATGTATGTGTTTTTAAACATCACTCTTCCTTTACATGTACTTTAATTGAAAAAAAAAAATGAAACCATTTCAGGGCTGCAAATAATTTTATTTTCTTGAAAGGACACGTGTTCGACTAAGTCACCGTTTTGGTCGGCACAAACAAAAATGAGGTTGGACATCATATTACAGTACCGCTTGATAAGCGAACCTGCTAATCTAATGCTTTGTCAAAGCAGAGTAAACTAGTTTGCATTTAGAACAAAACGTTATAATGCGTTAGCGTTTGCGTTGGAAGGCAAAAAAATTGTCCGGACATCATGTCCGACCACAGTTTGGATTTTATCGGACATTGGCAAATTTTGGTCAGCCATTATCCGATGACCGACTGTTATTTGCAGCCCTGCCATTTAGTACTTACAGTCAGGGCCCTTAAGGATCTTTGAAGATCTGCATTAGGATCTTTTGTGGATCTTGATGAGGATCTTTTAGGATCTTCATCCATATCCTCAAAGATCATGTAGGGTAGACCTTGCTACAATGTAGAAATGAGAGAAGACTGCATTCATGTTAATACAGGCTTGACAGTTCATTTACTTACGCTTGAGTTGCTGAATGTTTGAATCGGACTTTATCCTGTCGTTCCCAGAACTTTGTCGCACATACAACAGACCAGTAATCACCGTCATCACCCAGACCATTCTCACCAAATGCACTCACTTCCTGGTTATGTGAGATTGGCGACTGGAAATGATGACTGTGAAGATTACGTTTGGTTGCCAAGTGTTGTAATCGTAATGAACTACCACACTTAACAGGACTCCTGCCAAAACAGAGATTATTATTTAATTCTGGATCAAGAAAGGCATAAAATTAATACACAATAATGGCATTTATTTTATTCTTCAAATACAAGTCAGCCTAGCCTACATCCAGATGTCTCCTATTTCGCGTGAAGCAAGAAAATGGGAGACATCTGCACGCAGGCTAAAATAGTGGTAAGTCACTACAACAATAACAACAACAATTTTTTATTTTGCATTTATAAGAATTAGGTACATTTTTTGAATAAATTATTTTAATAGTAGTTCGTAATAGTATTTGAGTAATTAGCTAATTATAGTAAATGCCTAGAGGTTAAATGAACTGGAAGGTTTTCTAGTTAACCTCTAGCCTGTTTATGTTAAATACGATTATGTAGCTGTTCTATACATTACTTAAAAAAGAAAAAAAAAAAAAAAAAAAAAAAAAACAGAGAAGAGAAAAAAACCAAAAAAAAACCAAGGAGAACAAACAAGAAGTACATAGAAGTAAGGGTCATATAATAAGATTACCACTCACTAGAGTGGTAAATGGCCGTTTGACTCGAGGCAACTGATTTCTTATCATGTTATAGCCATTTTGTTGATCACTAAAGTTGAACTTGCAATGATTGAATTTCAACTCGCATTCGAATGCGTTCAAGCATAAAAAATCTTCATGACTCAGATACATGTAATGTTTTCCTTAAACTGTCAGCAGGTCTGAAACTTGCTGACAAGGTGAACTTGATGATTTTTAACCAAGAAAAACACTAACTGAGCTCATCCAAGGCAATATTCATTTCTTAACGCATGCTCAAGTTGAAATTCAATCATCACAACTATACTGATCGCATGGTCAACCTCCTGAATCGCCTTATGTCATACATTGTAAAGTTCAGCGAAAGTGTACTGAAGGTTTAACAAATTATGAATTATATCTTGTTCTGTTGAGTCAGCTGTTGTACTGTTTCTTGTACACAGCTGTATATGCTTACCCTCGTTTACATGGATCGTCCATCTTCCCTCTCACAGCCCAGTAACTGTTTCCATCATCTGCATTATCCACTCCTGTAACAGACTGAAACATCCACAACAACATTAAAACATTTATACCATATTAGCAATGAGGTTATACTGCCTTTACATGTGTGTCGCCAACCCTGATATTCCAACAAGACAAATTATGTGAGAACAGAATTGCCCATAATTTTTATTCCGGTCCAAAGACATGCAATTTTTCATTCCTGCTCGTCAAAAGAAATGTTTTCGCACAAGAACATGTATGTCACATTATTATTCTACTATTACGTCGTTTCACCATTTTTAGGTCAAGAGAACACGTAAAATATGAGACGGTATTGACTACTTGAACAGAGCGAATACGGAAAATAGCATAATAGTCGGAAATTTTGCAGTAGAATAATAAATCCCTTATTCAATGGTTTAACATATAATATGAGCGGACATTTTGCTCATTGCTCGCAAAACATCCGCGCATATTATATGTTAAACCATCGAATAAGGTGTGTATACATGTACAGAACTTGGGACAGCTGAATGCAAAATTTAGTATTTTTTTCGTAACATTTTAGAAAGTTTTTTTCCACTCAAAGGAAAAAAATCATTTAATACAAGTGTGTATGTACTTTAACGACCAGCATATTCTAAGAAGAACTTCTGTTTCAAATTTGTATTTTTTTTTAAATCAACCAATCACATGTCTACACCTGTTGTTGGATAACTATCTTGTTTTGTATCAGCTGTCCAAACAGTTGAGTAAGATTTGTTTGAAAACTCCTGCAGAAAGATCCTTGCTTTGAATCTCTGGACTGTTTCTATGTAGTACCTGTGCTTCTAAAGATTTCTACAATCGGATATTTTAAGCCTTGAATTCAACATACATGTACTTATTCAAGTCAGTGAGCTGGAAATATCTCTCCGCAAACTAGTTCACTATAAACGGAAACCCGAGCACGAATAACAAACTTCCACGCACTTGACTTGAATTATCTCATTTTGAAATTCATGTGGAAACTGTCAGGGATATTATCGCCAACTAAGGATTCCTAAATAAGCAACGATCGAAAATAAAATCGAATATAGAACGTGTATTTGTAATCGAACTTTGCGCATTCGGAAGCTTGTCGATTTCATGATGTGTTAAATAAACATTCACTGGTAGTCACGCCAAAAAATATTTCCATTACGACTACAGTTAAGCTTATCTAACGTTTGCAGTAAATTTAGTAGAGACATTTCTGTCTACCATAGTTTACTGATCTGTTTTTCATGCCTAAAATTCCGCTTAAAATTGACATAAGCTTACGAGTAAAACAGGGCAACATGCTGAGCTAGCTGGAATATAAGCTAAAGCTTGGCGAGTGAAAATAATGATATACAACACAACATTACCTGTTGTCCGCTTCCAGAACCATATTTAACCTCATGAGAATGCAGCCGAATATTGTGCCTTGGATTAAGCAGTTTTAAAACGCTTCCACATGTGACATATTTAAATTCTGAAATAGAAACAGGATTCGAGTTATGATCGAGCGTACGTTGGTCGAGTTGTATCAGTGCTGTTTTGCAAACATTTTGTTTTCTAACTCACCTCTGTTGTCTCCTAATGTACGGCTGGATAGCAAAGAAAATAAGCTAATAAATAAATAGGCGAATTTAACGATTGTATTCGTTCTAATTGTTTGTAAAAATTGAAAGAAACCAGCTAAAGTTGCGGCCATGTTGAATGAACGGAAAAAGAACGCTGTTGGGCCTCGTTTTCAAGTAGTGACTCGTCAAACCAGTTGGAGACCGGCTGAGATACGCCGCGAGTCGAGAAATGGGGGACTTTCTTCGTCGCGCGCGACCAACACGCGCTAAAAGAGAATGGCATTTCAGCAAACGAAAGATAACCTTTTCGCAATTACATTGTTAATATGTTAGTGAATATAGCCTCGGTGTAAAAACAATTCAGCATGCAAGCAGAAGCTCTCGCATCAAGTTTTATAATTTAGATCAACGCGGTCGATCAGCTCGGGGCCCTGGGGATGAGATTACCGTGTCACATGGGTGTCACGTGTTCACGTGCACACGTTGTGTACTTGCAGCTTGCTCGAGTCTGTCAAATTGCAAACGAAACGAGTTCAGCGCTAGAAAGAAGATTTTTCACAAAATAACTGTGTACTAGCTCAAATCCAGAATAGTACTGAAGCAGTAACCTCCTGGGCCTCACTGGAAGCTAGTTTTTTGCTCGACAAAGCGTCGTCTCGCAGCAAAATGAACGAAGAATCGAATCTTGTGAACGGCGCGGGGAAGGTCCAATGGCGCCAATTCTGCCCTTGTAACTGCAACCAGTTCCATGAGCAACCTGCTGGTCTCGTCGCTCGCTTCAATGAAAAGTTCAATGACTGAAGCTGTCGGAGACATGGAGGAACCGTTTGACCAACTTCGTAATTGAGGAAGGTCCAACAGACGATCATGAACAGGATGCAACATTTTAGCAACAACAACAATGTAAGCGTGGCTTATTCAAATAATACAGTAGAATTCCGATAAGTCGAACCTTCAAGGGGAAGCATGCCAAAAAACGTCCACTTGCCAAAAATTAGCTCGATTATTATTAATTGCCACCTTGATGCAGGTCACCCCTGCATTTATTTAATTTTTAATAAGTTTTAGAAAAAATATGGCAACTTTGAGTTTTGTAGAAGACATGTTTCTATCATTCTACGATCATTTTATACAGTGTAGTAGTCAGGGATCCAGAAAGGCCAACCCCACGTCCACGTCGTGGATCCCGGGCAACGCCCACGGTGGCTAACGGGGCTCTGGTGAAGCTAGATTTAAATGGATTATTATTTTATTATATATTTATTGGTTTTGTGTTGTAACTTTGTTGTGCAGTGGCTTAAGGAGAGCCTCTGTTGGCCAGTGTTCAAATCCAGGATGGCATGTAAATATGTCATGGAAAATGACTCTGCCCATGCACCACCACAAGAAGGTGTTAAGACTCTCCTCTAGCAGTAACATGTTTGAGTGATTATTGCCTTTTTAAACTGTCCCCACTGCCGTCGAAGGGGGTGTAAAGGTTAGTCCCCCCCTGAGGTATGACGATGTTGGCACACGTATTACACATACGTCTTGTCCAATCACTCAATAATTATTTATGTTGTCACCAGTCATGTTCGTTTTTTTATTAATTTATTTACAGTACTTTACTTAATAACACTAAATTATATAATTACTTTACTTACAATACTTTATTTACAGTAGTTTACTTATAATACTTTATTTACAACTTACATGTACTTTACTTAGTATTAAATACTTTATTTACAGTACATATACTTTACTTAGAATACTTTATTTACAGTACATGTACTTTACTTAGTATTAAATACTTTATTTACGGTAGTTTACTTATAATACTTTATTTACAACTTACATGTACTTTACTTAGTATTAAATACTTTATTTACATTACTTCACTTATAATACTTTATTTACAGAACATGTACTTTACTTATAATACTTTATTCACAGTACTTTACTTATAATACTTTATTCACAGTACTTTACTTATAATACTTTATTCACAGTACTTCACTTATAATACTTTATTTACAGAACATGTACTTTACTTATAATACTTTATTCACAGTACTTTAACTTATAATACTTTATTCACAGTACATGTACTTTACTTATAATACTTTATTTACAGTACTTTACTTATAATACTTTATTCACAGTACTTTACTTATAATACTTTATTCACAGTACTTCACTTATAATACTTTATTTACAGAACATGTACTTTACTTATAATACTTTATTCACAGTACTTTACTTATAATACTTTATTTACAGTACATGTACTTTACTTATAATACTTTATTCACAGTACTTTACTTATAATACTTTATTCACAGTACTTTACTTATAATACTTTATTTACAGTACATGTACTTTACTTATAATACTTTATTTACAGTACTTTACTTATAATACTTTATTTACAGTACATGTACTTTACTTATAATACTTTATTCACAGTACTTTACTTATAATACTTTATTCACAGTACTTCACTTATAATACTTTATTTACAGAACATGTACTTTACTTATAATACTTTATTTACATTACTTTACTTATAATACTTTATTTACAGAACATGTACTTTACTTATAATACTTTATTTACAGTACTTTACTTACAATACTTTATTTACAGTACTTTACTTACAATACTTTATTTACAGTACATGTACTTTACTTATAATACTTTATTCACCAGTACTTTACTTATAATACTTTATTTACAGTACTTCACTTATAATACTTTATTCACAGTACTTTACTTATAATACTTTATTTACAGTACATGTACTTCACTTATAATACTTTATTTACACTACTTTACTTATAATACTTTATTTACAGTACACATGTACATGTACTTTATTTACACTACTTTATTTACAGTACTTTACTTACAATACTTTATTTACAGTACATATGTACTTTACTTAGTATAATACTTTATTTACAGTACATGTACTTTACTTAATACACTACTTCACTTATAATACTTTATTTACATTACTTTACTTATAATACTTTATTTACAGTACTTTATTTACACTACTTCACTTATAATACTTTATTTACAGTACTTTACTTATAATACTTTACTTACAATGCCTTAGTTATATTATTTATTGTATTACAAATACCACTGCACCTTTCTTTTGACTAAAGCTATTTAATTTTATAAAGCAATATAAGCAAGCGAAGTCCATGATACATGTAAATCTATCTTTCGATGCGGTACACAATGAATCTCCTACGATACGCAATGACACAAGCCTTCGATATGACACGCAATGATCACCTTCTTTACGATACGCAATGAATCATGAGCCTTTGATATGATACACAATGAATCCTCATATTACGACCCACAATAAATCTAGCCTTTGATAAGATATGCAATGAATCATGCCTTTGATACGATACACAATAAATCTAGCCTTAGTGTGATGATACGATACACAATGTAAATCTCGCCTTCGATACAATTCGCAATGAATCAAGCCTTCGATACGATGCGCAATGAATCAAGCCTTCGATACAATGTGCAATGAATCAAGCCTTCGATAAGATACACAATAAAGCAAGACTTTGATAAGATATGCAATTAATCAAGCCTTCGATTGATACAATACGTACACATCAAGCCCTCGATACCATATGCACATCAAACCTTCGATGCGATATATTAATCTTGCGCAAGCCTTTGATACCACGTATTCATTAAATTTTGCTAATTATCGATTTGGTGATTGTATACCTCTGGTTATATTTTAATGTTTTCAAGAATTTTTTTAAACCACTATAATCTATTTTTAGTTCACATTTTATTTTGAGGTGAGTGGAGCCTCCTAGCAAAAAATATTATTTATTATTATTTTAAACCTTAAACCAGACTAACATTGTATGATAATTAATAAATAACTGGCTGGCAAAAATTATTTGAGAGCAGATTGCTCACCAATTATCGGTTTGCAACATAAACCTAGAACAAATCGCTTAGACTTTTACATAAACACTAAACTGAGATAACACTAAGATTAAACAAATAAGTTGTAAACTTCAAGTCTTAAGCGATGGCCTTCTAGGTGATGTATTTATTCAATTGACAGAATTTGAATACGAATGAGATGCCACTATTTTGTGAACTCACGGCGAATTGGCTTCCAATTTAATATGCGGTCCAATTTATAATGCCCAATCGCCGAGGTGAACAGGCATTGGTAAGATAGCACTCTTACATATTGTACATTTTGTGTAGAATGTTATCTTATCGTTTAAAATGGTGAGGATCGGTGTCGGTTGTAAGGGGAATAGGAGGAGACCGACTTAAAAATTTTCCAAAAAACTTTCATTTGTTTTAATCTCATGTTTATTTTGTTTTTCAGCTGATTTTGTTTTCAATAAAGTTATGTTAGGGACTGGTCTATAAGTGCGAGGGGGGGGGGAGCGAAAAGGAGGTATACTATAGGTTCATGTTTTTTAGCCCTTGAAAAGGTGTGGGTCATGCAGTTTTGATCTACACATGGAGGGTGGGTCATCGCATTTATAACTTTAAATATAAAGTGGCAAGCGAAATAAAACTGTCATTTGTTTGCCAGCATAAATTGAAAAAATTTCATAACATGTTAGTTTGTAGATATATTTTGAGCCATTTCAGAAGACCTAAATATACACATTTCTCAGAGGAGTAATATTAGCCCCATCAACCACCCTAGATGATGTGATTACTTTTGCCCTTCCAATCGACCTGATGTAGGTTCATTGTGGGGTTTTACACTTTTGCCAATAATTTTGGATCAGGTGCAAACATGAATGGTGTAAAATACAGTGGTGTGGATTCCGATGTCAATTTCTGTCAAATACCAATTTCAGAATATTTGTCAAGAAATACTACTGATTGAATTTGATTTTCATGTTTGTGTCTAACTTTTTCCCCTGACACAAATGAAAATATAATTGTCATGAGGGGATCAGACTTTATAAGCACTGGACAGGTGTCAAAAATCCTCTGACGCACCACTGACAAATAATGACTTATTGTTTAAAGGGGGGTGGGTCATGTAATTTTCAAGTCGATAAGGGGAGGGTCAGTTAGTTTTAGCCAAGAGGAAGGGATGGGTCACATTTTTTCCAGCCATCGCTTTTCCAAATGCTCCGGCCCAACCCCCTGTATGTATTGACCAGTCCCTTACAAACCTCATGTGTGGTGTTTCATTGCTATATATTTACAGCAAGGTGCCCAAAAGTGTGACCACTTTTAATTAATTCACATTCTTTCATACATGCAGACTACCCAATCAGAAGCCGAAGAATAGCTATCCTTGACTTCTGATTGGATAGTATACGCGCATGAAATAATGTGAATGAATTAAAAGTGGTCACACTTTTGGGCGCCTTGCTGTAATGAAGGGTCTATGTGTTTTCTATGTAGACCAATCTATTAAAATTCTAACCTGGCTCCGAGGCTTAGGGGAATAAAATAAATTATTTATTCATCCCTCAACCTCGATGTGATTTCTTTTCCAATTCTTTTGTTTTATTCCCCTAAGCCTCGGAGCCAAGTTAGAATTTTTATTGGTCTATTAGACAGACTTAGTTTTATAGGAACGTGAATTCACTTTTTAACTTAGTACTCCTGCCTTATGAAAACCCTGCTGACCAAAAAATTGATCGCTTTGCAAGTTGTGAGAAACAGGTTTCTCTGTACCCCCTGACTGCTACTACATGCAGACTGCACACACTACACCAGCTGTGAGGTATGGCCAATCAGACTTACACATTCGCACAGCCAAATCAACCAAGGGGTGGCAATGCACATACATAAGGTACCTGGCCATACTGTGGAGCTGGTGTAGGGTGCTAATTGCAGTTTTTAGTTTGATAAATTCACCCTACCCCTCAGTACATAATTCTCCAAAATAAGCCTCACCCTACCAAATTTGGCAAAATTCATCTCAGTCCACCCTGCTTGGTAGAAATTCGCCTCACTGTACCCCATTAGTAAAACTTTGCTCACCCACGTTGATACTAATTCGTCAAAATAAACCTCACCCTATACCCCTTAGTACAAATTCGGTAAGATTCGTTTACTCGGTACAAATTTAGTGAAATTCACTCCACTGAGAACAAAATTTAGCTCACTCCTGTTTTCAAATTCGGGCAAATTCACCTCGCTATATCCTCCTTAGTACAAATTTTCGAAATTCACCTCGCCCTAGACGCTTTTATAGCACAAATAAAAAATAATTATTTATTCGCACTAACCCTCCCCTGAGTTCAAATTCAGTGGAATTCGCCTCACCCGACACCACTGAGAACAAATTCGGCGAAATTTGCCTTGGCATACCCTCTGAGTACATATTCGCCTGACCATCCTTGGTACCAAGTTCCCCTCGCCCTGCATCCCATAGTTCCAAATTCGCGGCCAGCCAATGCAAGGTCTCGAAACGATTTATATTCTCGGCAAACGAAAACAGTCTCTTTTTCTCGAGATATGCGCGAATTGAGAAGCGCCGATAATCCTCGCAAGAGGCGAGAAACCCCATTTCGTTTTTGGGCCCGCGTGCAGCCCCGACTCTTGCACAAAATACGGTCTACAAACGATCGGATTTTCTCGGCGGTCGCGTACTGGTCTCGAATTCAGTAATTACAATAAGATGCAGAAGTTAATTTCTTGTTGTCTTGTTAGCATTCTTCGATCTTGTTCATCCCACGAACGATAAAAGATACTCCATGTAGCAGGCGTAGAGAGTGAGTAGGCGGGGCACGCACGAAAATAGCGCGAGGCGAGAAAAGGGAAATATATTTTGTCCTTGCACTTCTCGCGAGTCGCATTGCTAAAAAGTTGACTAGGCTAGATCGAAAATGATTGAACCAACCAGACCTCCTAGGAAGTACACATAAAAGTGACGGGGGTGATCGTCGTACCTTTTAGGGGTTAAAATTCGTGGTTTGGTACCGCTCTGGGGTGTTAAAATCTAAAATGACCACCATACGATAGTTATTCTGGTCCTTTTAGGATATTATCCTGAAAATAAAAAAAAATTCAGGGGTGAAGATTCATTCACGCCCACAAAACAAGATTCTCGTTCCTTTCAGGGTTATTTTCCAAAATTCAGACTATCGCCCCCGTCACTTTCATGTAGTTCTTCCCTCCTCCGGGACACATGTACCAGAGAACATTGTCACCAGATCTCTAGAAACCACACAATAAACTCCTCTGGCACCCAAGATACCAAGGCTAGAGAGTAGTCTCCTACGCAGCCGTTATTTGTGTCGTCGCGCAAAGCTTCTCCCCGCGTGACGACACAAATAACGGCTACGTAGGAGACTAAAGGGCGGACCATTAGATATCCCGGGAGGGGGGGTGACAATTACCAAAAAAAAAATTCCTGCAAAGGAAAATTGTCTAAAAAAAATATCCTGCAAGCAGCTGATCATCAAAAAAAAAATCCTGCAAGCAAACTGGAACATATGTATATATAAGAAGATCTGTGAAAAAAAAATTTGTGCAGAGTTTGCTCTCCTAAAAAAAAAATCCTGCAGACAACTCAGGCTGGAAAAAAATATCATGCACTGGAATTTTTTTACCCCCCCTCCCGGGATATCTAATGGTCCGCCCCTAAGTAGAGAGGGGGTATGCGAGGATATTTCCACGCGCGCTCGCCCGCTCGATCTGAGAAAAATGAGGGACTACTCGTAGTCTACCGTGTGGTATGAAATTTTCGCGGATTGCCGATTTTTGCGTTTCGCGGGAGCGACTTTACCACTGGGAGCAAATTTTCGCGGATCTCGGACATGTTCCTGTCTGGTATTTTTTCACGTACGGTACCAGTTGTTTGCAGTCAATTTAATTGAAATTCAGTGATCAATGGAGCAAATTTTCGCCGAATTTTATTTCGCAGGAGAGGTTAATTTCACTGGATCAAATTTTCGCGGATAGTTTGACACGGCCAATACATTTAGGGATAGACCATTTTATTTATTTTTTTTGGAGGGGGGGGATTGGGCAATTTTTCTGAGCTCGAGTTTGTGCAATACTTATTTCATCTTGGGAAGGGTGGGTTGACCAGGAAGGGGTGGGTGTGGTCACGGGTTAAGTTCTAGAGGGGCTTATTAGAGATGGAGTCTGAAAAATAGGTGAATGATGCAGGCTTCAAATGACCACGCATTGCATCATACTTTTTGAAAGAAACTCCCAACCTCGTTCCCAGGGTCTCTCTTCTTCCCGCCAAAAGCGATGTTGAGAAACTCCCATCAGGTACCATGTTGGGGGGTACATTTGTTCCCTATAAAAAGTCATATTCACTAAAGTGCTAAACTAGTAGAAAAAATTTTCAAGCAAGCAACCGTGGACGACAATCCTGCTGGTGTACGTTGGATCAACAAGTGATCTAATCGGCTAAAACAAGTGAAAATATACTGTAGAAGCAGAGACCGATACAACGTAGATTTTTAAGTACTATATTTCGACTGGCCAAACCAGTCTTCTTCAGGTACAATGAGGAAATTTTACATTGATATACGTGTTATATAGTAGCTACTAACAGTTTTTGCGTAATAACGGAAATACGTCAGAGAGATAACATAGATTGACAGTAAAACAATAGAATAAAATAATGTAGGGAAACTAAATATCTAATATCTTTCTTCGCGGATGTTAAGGCCATGCATATTGTTAGTGTTGAAACAAGGACCAGTAAAACAAATGAAAATAAAATAGTAGAACGTCTGTAGGACGACCACTTGATGGTTTTAGGCTTGGTAGACTTGGCAGAGTTGTTAGTAGAAACACGTGGTGCCATAGCACGAGGATGAAAAGAACCAATGCAAATTCTCCAAGAGGCGATGTCAATGCCCATAATGATGAAGAGAAAAAAGCAGGTAAAATCGGATCTGTTTGAAGATCCACGGTTGAAATTCAAATTATTGTCATTCTATTAACTGCATTTTGAGAGTCTGTATTGTTCCCCTAGTATTCTTTCATACTTCAGTGTAAATTACATGCAACATAAAGTATCTGTTTGTAAAAAATCCATTTTGAATTTAACTGAAAAGTTCCAGAATATTCATGTTTTTGGTTCGCTTTTCGCTGCCTGGTTTCATATGAAACTGCCTTCAAAACGTACGAAAATTGCAGTCTCAGACAAACCTAATCTTTCAGAAAAAAATAACACAGGATATTCCCCAGTTTAGGCTGCGTCATGTGACGTGTTTAGATAAATCGCGCGCGAGAAAAATATTTCATGGATTATAATGTTGAATATCAGGTCAGTAGATAGAGCTTCTGATTGGCTAATTCCGAATTAACATTTGTAATTATATCGCTAGCTAGCCCAAAATCCCATACAAGCGTGCGCATGATTATTTGTTCACTTTGCAAAACTGTCCAAATTAACGATTAATTTGAACAGTTTCATCCGCGGTATAATTAAAATTTAATAGCACTACATGCTTGTCCAATTTGAAAATAATTGGATGAAAAAAATTCCGAGATCTGCCAAAATTGGACGAGACCGTAGGTCGAGTCCAATTTGGCAGTCCGAGGAATTTTTTGAATCCAATTATTTTCAAATTGGACAAGCATGTAGTGCTATTACATACAGCTGTTTCGAGAAAGGTTGTCGGGAAAAAAGCGCACGCGACACGCGACAATCCCGAAAGGTAATCTGGGAAATGATCAGCAAGGTACGTTCCTGACACTGTAGCTGTCGAACCCGACTTTTGTTGCTTTCTTGTCCGACAACCTTTCTCGAAACAGCTGTATACTAACCGCTTCCAGAGTTTTGGTTGATTTAAGATCTAGAGGCCTTTGGATCTCACCTATAATATACCATACCCCACAAATACGGTCAGTGAACGCGCTATCTCGACAATTTTGTTCAGCGCTGTTTGTTCGTCGAGACAGTGAAATTTGAAAAAAAGATGGCTAAAATCATTAAGTAAAAAACTTCGGCCCTTCTAAATTAAACAATAGCTAAGTCTACTAAATAATCCACGAAGTTTGGAACGAAATATTTAATGGGAAATGCATTTAAATGTAAAACAAATGCAACTGAACAAGCACTAAAGACAGCCTGAAACAATTTACGGAAAGAGATCCAAAACCGCGCACACAATTAATTCGTTCAAATAACTGATGAAAAACATGTTTACACCACAAGTTTAAGCTTAGCCTATTCAGTATTATTACGTTGTATTTCGAAGAGGCTTGTTAATTCCAGCTGGACTAAGCTTTTAAAAATCCCAGACGAAGAATAAGTTTAAGCTTCTATTATCTTTACAGTGCTGCTACTGTTGCCGGGGCCACTTCAACCTCGTTCCCAGGGTCTCTCTTCTTCCCGCGTTTGGCGGGAAGAAGAGAGACCCTGGGAACGAGGCTGGGGCCACACTGGGAAGTTTCTGAAACTTTCCCTAGTTGAACATTGTGATGTAATGTTTCAAAATATAGAATAAAAAGAATAGGTCACCAACCCCGCGAAAGAGATATAACCGACTAAAAATACCTCATAATTCCTTACAAAATCAACCAAAAACACGTATTTTTTTCACGCGCTCGCGCGCGCGCCAGTATCTTACGAAAAAAAATAAACGTCTGTGAACAGGCTACGTTTTCAGTGATTATTAATTTTTCTGCACTGAGAATTGGTCTATACTCCCTTGTATAGAAAGAAGATGATTACTTATCAAAACTTGGTTGCCATGGAAACATCAAGTCACGGGATCAAGTAAAATCAAAGCAAGGATAGGGGGGCTCAAGGTAAAATAAGTCACACAAGAGAGGGGGGGCCTTAACATTTTATTTCAAGTACATATTACATTGGTGAATCCATACCTATTTATGAGATGGAACCGAAAATTTTCCAGAACACCTAAAATACAACACACATGCTCTTTTCCTTCTGCTATGGCTCTGTTCAACATTGCTATAGAGGTGATGTTTGTTTCAGACGTGGATGTCCAACAATTAAACATGTAGTTTTTGAGAGCTTTACAGGTCTATTCAGACGACAACGTTTTCTGTGATGTGTGCGTGTTACATGAAATCAGTTAAACAGTGTGGACGGCATTCATCGAGCAAAATTGTGAAACCTGGACGGAAACTAATTTTAGTAAAAGTAGTAAAACATTGAAATGTACAATGTAAAGTGTGATAAGTCACGTCGGACTTATGAACGTTTTATAGTAAAGAAAGGATATGTAACGCTTTCATATATAATCTGCTCAAAATACAGATTAAATGAAATAATATTAATTAACAAATAAAAAGGAGAATTAAAAAAAATCGTGTTGTTGATTGAGAGTGAGTTTAGCCTGAAAAAAATTCACAGTTTTCACACTTCATCAAAGCGGGCCAAAATAGCATGAAATAATCACGATAATTCACCGGAAATGTTATTTGCCGATTTCGTGAAGTAGTTTGCTGTAATGATAACGGGTGTTTCAATTTCCATGTATAGCTTGTTTCATGGCTCAGAATACCGTCTTTAATCTCGAAATTTATAGATAAATGAATCTTGGTGACGCGAAAGCAATATAAATCTGCAATCATTCTAGACGCGGATGAAGTTTACAGCGAAAACCAAAAATAACACCTTCTCGAATTAACTATTTTTAGAATATATCTGGTATTCTCGTTCAGTGATTTTGAGTTTATCTTTTTTTCTCAAATCTGTATCAATGCCTTAAGTAATAAAAAAATATATATCACTTCCGTCATAAAAATGCCTAGCGTGCAAAGATTCAGTTATTGGGGAAAATATTCAAAATCGGAAAAAAATAGCGTCCACCGTCCACGCCATTCCTCGATTTTTAGCGGGATCATTTGCGGTCCATTCTGGGGATCATTTGCGGTCGGGGATCATTTGCGGTCCAATTTGGGGATCAGTTGCGGTCGGGGATCATTTGCGGAGCTGTACAGATGCATAAATCACGG
>MU827815.1:398605-546105 GCA_029204205.1 Desmophyllum pertusum
GTGACTACCGAGACCACCAAATGACTACCAAGTGACTACCGAGACCACCAAATGACTACCAAGTGACTACCCCGACCACCAAATGACTACCAAGTGACTACCGAGACCACCAAATGACTACCAAGTGACTACCGAGACCACCAAATGACTACCAAGTGACTACCCCGACCACCAAATGACTACCAAGTGACTACCGAGACCACCAAATGACTACCGAGTGACTACCGAGACCACCAAATGACTACCGAGTGACTACCGAGACCACCAAATGACTACCAAGTGACTACCGAGACCACCAAATGACTACCAAGTGACTACCCCGACCACAAAATGACTACCGAGTGACTACCGAGACCACCAAATGACTACCAAGTGACTACCGAGACCACCAAATGACTACCAAGTGACTACCGAGACCACCAAATGACTACCAAGTGACTACCGAGACCACCAAATGACTACCAAGTGACTACCGAGACCACCAAATGACTACCAAGTGACTACCGAGACCACCAAATGACTACCGAGTGACTACCGAGACCACCAAATGACTACCAAGTGACTACCGAGACCACCAAATGACTACCGAGTGACTACCGAGACCACCAAATGACTACCAAGTGACTACCGAGTGACTACCGAGACCACCAAATGACTACCGAGTGACTACCGAGACCACCAAATGACTACCAAGTGACTACCGAGACCACCAAATGACTACCAAGTGACTACCCCGACCACCAAATGACTACCAGTGACTACCGAGTGACTACTGAGACCACCAAATGACCACCGAGTGACTACCAAGTGACTACCGAGACCACCAAATGACTACCAAGTGACTACCCCGACCACCAAATGACTACCGAGTGACTACCGAGACCACCAAATGACTACGAAGTGACTACCGCGACCACCAAATGACTACCAAGTGACTACCCCGACCACCAAATGACTACTGAGTGACTACCGAGACCACCAAATGACTACGTACCAAGTGACTACCGAGACCACCAAATGACTACCGAATGACTACCGACTGACTACCTAGACCACCAAATGACTACCAAGTGACTACCGAGACCACCAAATTCCTACCAATAGACTACCGAGACCACCAAATGACTACCAAGTGACTACCGAGAACACCAAATGACTCCCAAGTGACTACCGCGACCACCAAATGACTACCAAGTGACTACCGCGACCACCAAATGACTACCAAGTGACTACCGAGACCACCAAATGACTACCAAGTGACTACCGAGACCACCAAATGACTCCCAGGTGACTACCGAGACCACCAAATGACTACCAAGTGACTACCGAGACCACCAAATGACTACCAAGTGACTACCGAGACCCCCAAATGACTACCAAGTGACTACCGAGACCACCAAATGACTACCAAGTGACTACCGAGACCACCAAATGACTACCGAGTGACTTCCGAGACCACCAAATGACTACCGAGTGACTACCGAGACCACCAAATGACTACCGAGTGACTACCGAGACCACCAAATGACTACCAAGTGACTACCGAGACCCCAAATGACTACCAAGTGACTACCGAGACCACCAAATGACTACCAAGTGACTACCGAGACCACCAAATGACTACCGAGTGACTTCCGAGACCACCAAATGACTACCGAGTGACTACCGAGATCACCAAATGACTACCAAGTGACTACCGAGACCACCAAATGACTACCGAGTGACTACCGAGACCACCAAATGACTACCAAGTGACAACCGAGACCACCAAATGACTACCGAGTGACTACCGAGACCACCAAATGACTACCGAGTGACTACCGAGACCACCAAATGACTACCGAGTGACTACCGAGACCACCAAATGACTACCAGGTGACTACCGAGACCACCAAATGACTACCAAGTGACTACCGAGACCACCAAATGACTACCAAGTGACTACCCCGACCACAAAATGACTACCGAGTGACTACCGAGACCACCAAATGACTACCAAGTGACTACCGAGACCACCAAATGACTACCAAGTGACTACCGAGACCACCAAATGACTACCAAGTGACTACCCCGACCACCAAATGACTACCGAGTGACTACCGAGAGCACCAAATGACTACCGAGTGACTACCGAGACCACCAAATGACTACCGAGTGACTACCGAGACCACCAAATGACTACCAAGTGACTACTGAGACCACCAAATGACTACCAAGTGACTACCGAGACCACCAAATGACTACCAAGTGACTACCCGTCCACCAAATGACTATCGAGTGACTACCGAGACCACCAAATGACTACCAAGTGACTACCGAGACCACCAAATGACTACCAAGTGACTACCCCGACCACCAAATGACTACCAAGTGACTACCGAGACCACCAAATGACTACCGAGTGACTACCGAGACCACCAAATGACTACCGAGTGACTACCGAGACCACCAAATGACTACCAAGTGACTACCGAGACCACCAAATGACTACCAAGTGACTACCGCGACCACCAAATGACTACCGAGTGACTACCGAGACCACCAAATGACTACCAAGTGACTACCGAGGCCACCAAATGACTACCAAGTGACTACCGAGACCACCAAATGACTACCAAGTGACTACCCCGACCACCAAATGACTACCAAGTGACTACCGAGTGACTACTGAGACCACCAAATGACCACCGAGTGACTACCAAGTGACTACCGAGACCACCAAATGACTACCAAGTGACTACCCCGACCACCAAATGACTACCGAGTGACTACCGAGACCACCAAATAAATACGAAGTGACTACCGCGACCACCAAATGACTACCAAGTGACTACCCCGACCACCAAATGACTACTGAGTGACTACCGAGACCACCAAATGACTACGTACCAAGTGACTACCGAGACCACCAAATGACTACCGAATGACTACCGAATGACTACCTAGACCACCAAATGACTACCAAGTGACTACCGAGACCACCAAATTCCTACCAATAGACTACCGAGACCACCAAATGACTACCAAGTGACTACCGAGAACACCAAATGACTCCCAAGTGACTACCGCGACCACCAAATGACTACCAAGTGACTACCGCGACCACCAAATGACTACCAAGTGACTACCGAGACCACCAAATGACTACCAAGTGACTACCGAGACCACCAAATGACTCCCAGGTGACTACCGAGACTACTATTCCACCCCAAAAAATTTAATTAAATCCACTGCATTTTAATATATTCCTGCGCATTTTATTAATGAGTACAAGGCAATAGCTTATGACGTCACTCCGATTCCACCGCACGCTAATGAGATTCCACCGCAAAAAAGCTGCTAATTATGCTGGCCTCATACTACTATTGTTCATTAAGTTCATGCCAAGGGTATAGAAATTAAATGGATGCAGTGTTTCTACTGTAGGTATGTGAAAGGGGTACCATTTTCATAATTGGTATATAAAAGGGTAAGGGGTTGGACCTCTGAGCCTCCCGTATAAAATGACTACCCAAGTGACTACCGAGACCACCAAATGACTACCAAGTGACTACCCCGACCACCAAATGACTACCAAGTGACTACCGAGTGACTACTGAGACCACCAAATGACCACCGAGTGACTACCAAGTGACTACCGAGACCACCAAATGACTACCAAGTGACTACCCCGACCACCAAATGACTACCGAGTGACTACCGAGACCACCAAATGACTACGAAGTGACTACCGCGACCACCAAATGACTACCAAGTGACTACCCCGACCACCAAATGACTACTGAGTGACTACCGAGACCACCAAATGACTATACCAAGTGACTACCGAGACCACCAAATGACTACCGAATGACTACCGACTGACTACCTAGACCACCAAATGACTACCAAGTGACTACCGAGACCACCAAATGACTACCAATAGACTACCGAGACCACCAAATGACTACCAAGTGACTACCGAGAACACCAAATGACTCCCAAGTGACTACCGCGACCACCAAATGACTACCAAGTGACTACCGCGACCACCAAATGACTACCAAGTGACTACCGAGACCACCAAATGACTACCAAGTGACTACCGAGACCACCAAATGACTCCCAGGTGACTACCGAGACCACCAAATGACTACCAAGTGACTACCGAGACCACCAAATGACTACCAAGTGACTACCGAGACCACCAAATGACTACCAAGTGACTACCGAGACCACCAAATGACTACCAAGTGACTACCGAGACCACCAAATGACTACCGAGTGACTTCCGAGACCACCAAATGACTACCGAGTGACTACCGAGACCACCAAATGACTACCGATTGACTACCGAGACCACCAAATGACTACCAAGTGACTACCGAGACCACCAAATGACTACCAAGTGACTACCGAGACCACCAAATGACTACCAAGTGACTACCGAGACCACCAAATGACTACCAAGTGACTACCGAGACCACCAAATGACTACCAAGTGACTACCGAGACCACCAAATGACTACCGAGTGACTACCGAGACCACCAAATGACTACCGAGTGACTACCGAGATCACCAAATGACTACCAAGTGACTACCGAGACCACCAAATGACTACCGAGTGACTACCGAGACCACCAAATGACTACCAAGTGACTACCGAGACCACCAAATGACTACCAAGTGACTACCGAGACCACCAAATGACTACCGAGTGACTACCGAGACCACCAAATGACTACCAAGTGACTACCGAGACCACCAAATGACTACCAAGTGACTACCGAGACCACCAAATGACTACCAAGTGACTACCGAGACCACCAAATGACTACCAAGTGACTACCGAGACCACCAAATGACTACCAAGTGACTACCGAGACCACCAAATGACTACCAAGTGACTACCGAGACCACCAAATGACTACCAAGTGACTACCGAGACCACCAAATGACTACCAAGTGACTACCCCGACCACCAAATGACTACCGAGTGACTACCGAGACCACCAAATGACTACCGAGTGACTACCGAGACCACCAAATGACTACCGAGTGACTACCGAGACCACCAAATGACTACCAAGTGACTACCGAGACCACCAAATGACTACCAAGTGACTACCGAGACCACCAAATGACTACCAAGTGACTACCCCGACCACCAAATGACTACCGAGTGACTACCGAGACCACCAAATGACTACCAAGTGACTACCGAGACCACCAAATGACTACCAAGTGACTACCCGACCACCAAATGACTACCAAGTGACTACCGAGACCACCAAATGACTACCGAGTGACTACCGAGACCACCAAATGACTACCGAGTGACTACCGAGACCACCAAATGACTACCAAGTGACTACCGAGACCACCAAATGACTACCAAGTGACTACCGAGACCACCAAATGACTACCGAGTGACTACCGAGACCACCAAATGACTACCAAGTGACTACCGAGACCACCAAATGACTACCAAGTGACTACCGAGACCACCAAATGACTACCAAGTGACTACCGAGACCACCAAATGACTCCCAAGTGACTACCGAGTGACTACCGAGACCACCAAATGACTACCGAGTGACTACCAAGTGACTACCGAGACCACCAAATGACTACCAAGTGACTACCGAGACCACCAAATGACTACCGAGTGACTACCGAGACCACCAAATGACTACCAAGTGACTACCGAGACCACCAAATGACTACCAAGTGACTACCCGACCACCAAATGACTACCAAGTGACTACCGAGACCACCAAATGACTACCAAGTGACTACCGAGACCACCAAATGACTACCGAATGACTACCAAGTGACTACCGAGACCACCAAATGACTACCAAGTGACTACCGAGACCACCAAATGACTACCAATAGACTACCGAGACCACCAAATGACTACCAAGTGACTACCGAGACCACCAAATGACTCCCAAGTGACTACCGCGACCACCAAATGACTACCAAGTGACTACCGAGACCACCAAATGACTACCAAGTGACTACCGAGACCACCAAATGACTACCAAGTGACTACCGAGACCACCAAATGACTACCAAGTGACTACCGAGACCACCAAATGACTACCGAGTGACTACCGAGACCACCAAATGACTACCGAGTGACTACCGAGACCACCAAATGACTACCGAGTGACTACCGAGACCACCAAATGACTACCAAGTGACTACCGAGACCACCAAATGACTACCGAGTGACTACCGAGACCACCAAATGACTACCAAGTGACTACCGAGACCACCAAATGACTACCGAGTGACTACCGAGACCACCAAATGACTACCGAGTGACTACCGAGACCACCAAATGACTACCGAGTGACTACCGAGACCACCAAATGACTACCAAGTGACTACCGAGACCACCAAATGACTACCAAGTGACTACCGAGACCACCAAATGACTACCAAGTGACTACCGAGACCACCAAATGACTACCGAGTGACTACCGAGACCACCAAATGACTACCAAGTGACTACCGAGACCACCAAATGACTACCAAGTGACTACCGAGACCACCAAATGACTACCAAGTGACTACCGAGACCACCAAATGACTACCAAGTGACTACCGAGACCACCAAATGACTACCGAGTGACTACCGAGACCACCAAATGACTACCAAGTGACTACCGAGACCACCAAATGACTACCAAGTGACTACCGAGACCACCAAATGACTACCAAGTGACTACCGAGACCACCAAATGACTACCAAGTGACTACCGAGACCACCAAATGACTACCAAGTGACTACCGAGACCACCAAATGACTACCAAGTGACTACCGAGACCACCAAATGACTACCAAGTGACTACCGAGACCACCAAATGACTACCAAGTGACTACCGAGACCACCAAATGACTACCAAGTGACTACCGAGACCACCAAATGACTACCGAGTGACTACCGAGACCACCAAATGACTACCAAGTGACTACCGAGACCACCAAATGACTACCAAGTGACTACCGAGACCACCAAATGACTACCAAGTGACTACCGAGACCACCAAATGACTACCAAGTGACTACCGAGACCACCAAATGACTACCAAGTGACTACCGAGACCACCAAATGACTACCAAGTGACTACCGAGACCACCAAATGACTACCAAGTGACTACCGAGTGACTACTGAGACCACCAAATGACCACCGAGTGACTACCAAGTGACTACCGAGACCACCAAATGACTACCAAGTGACTACCGAGACCACCAAATGACTACCGAGTGACTACCGAGACCACCAAATGACTACCAAGTGACTACCGAGACCACCAAATGACTACCAAGTGACTACCCCGACCACCAAATGACTACCAAGTGACTACCGAGACCACCAAATGACTACGTACCAAGTGACTACCGAGACCACCAAATGACTACCGAATGACTACCGAATGACTACCGAGACCACCAAATGACTACCAAGTGACTACCGAGACCACCAAATTCCTACCAATAGACTACCGAGACCACCAAATGACTACCAAGTGACTACCGAGAACACCAAATGACTCCCAAGTGACTACCGCGACCACCAAATGACTACCAAGTGACTACCGCGACCACCAAATGACTACCAAGTGACTACCGAGACCACCAAATGACTACCAAGTGACTACCGAGACCACCAAATGACTCCCAGGTGACTACCGAGACCACCAAATGACTACCGAGTGACTACCGAGACCACCAAATGACTACCGAGTGACTACCGAGACCACCAAATGACTACCAAGTGACTACCGAGACCACCAAATGACTACCAAGTGACTACCGAGACCACCAAATGACTACCAAGTGACTACCGAGTGACTACTGAGACCACCAAATGACTACCGAGTGACTACCAAGTGACTACCGAGACCACCAAATGACTACCAAGTGACTACCGAGACCACCAAATGACTACCGAGTGACTACCGAGACCACCAAATGACTACCAAGTGACTACCGAGACCACCAAATGACTACCAAGTGACTACCGAGACCACCAAATGACTACCAAGTGACTACCGAGACCACCAAATGACTACCAAGTGACTACCGAGACCACCAAATGACTACCGAATGACTACCGAGTGACTACCGAGACCACCAAATGACTACCAAGTGACTACCGAGACCACCAAATGACTACCAAGTGACTACCGAGACCACCAAATGACTACCAAGTGACTACCGAGACCACCAAATGACTACCAAGTGACTACCGAGACCACCAAATGACTACCAAGTGACTACCGAGACCACCAAATGACTACCAAGTGACTACCGAGACCACCAAATGACTACCAAGTGACTACCGAGACCACCAAATGACTACCAAGTGACTACCGAGACCACCAAATGACTACCAAGTGACTACCGAGACCACCAAATGACTACCGAGTGACTACCGAGACCACCAAATGACTACCAAGTGACTACCGAGACCACCAAATGACTACCAAGTGACTACCGAGACCACCAAATGACTACCGAGTGACTACCGAGACCACCAAATGACTACCGAGTGACTACCGAGACCACCAAATGACTACCGAGTGACTACCGAGACCACCAAATGACTACCAAGTGACTACCGAGACCACCAAATGACTACCAAGTGACTACCGAGACCACCAAATGACTACCAAGTGACTACCGAGACCACCAAATGACTACCAAGTGACTACCGAGACCACCAAATGACTACCAAGTGACTACCGAGTGACTACCGAGACCACCAAATGACCACCAAATGACTACCAAGTGACTACCGAGACCACCAAATGACTACCGAGTGACTACCGAGACCACCAAATGACTACCAAGTGACTACCGAGACCACCAAATGACTACCAAGTGACTACCGAGACCACCAAATGACTACCAAGTGACTACCGAGACCACCAAATGACTACCAAGTGACTACCGAGACCACCAAATGACTACCAAATGACTACCGAGTGACTACCGAGACCACCAAATGACTACCAAGTGACTACCGAGACCACCAAATGACTACCAAGTGACTACCGAGACCACCAAATGACTACCAAGTGACTACCGAGACCACCAAATGACTACCAAGTGACTACCGAGACCACCAAATGACTACCAAGTGACTACCGAGACCACCAAATGACTACCAAGTGACTACCGAGACCACCAAATGACTACCAAGTGACTACCGAGACCACCAAATGACTACCAAGTGACTACCGAGACCACCAAATGACTACCGAGTGACTACCGAGACCACCAAATGACTACCAAGTGACTACCGAGACCACCAAATGACTACCAAGTGACTACCGAGACCACCAAATGACTACCAAGTGACTACCGAGTGACTACCGAGACCACCAAATGACTACCGAGTGACTACCAAGTGACTACCGAGACCACCAAATGACTACCAAGTGACTACCCCGACCACCAAATGACTACCGAGTGACTACCGAGACCACCAAATGACTACCAAGTGACTACCGCGACCACCAAATGACTACCAAGTGACTACCCCGACCACCAAATGACTACTGAGTGACTACCGAGACCACCAAATGACTACCAAGTGACTACCGAGACCACCAAATGACTACCGAATGACTACCGGACTACCGAGACCACCAAATGACTACCAAGTGACTACCGAGACCACCAAATGACTACCAATAGACTACCGAGACCACCAAATGACTACCAAGTGACTACCGAGAACACCAAATGACTCCCAAGTGACTACCGCGACCACCAAATGACTACCAAGTGACTACCGCGACCACCAAATGACTACCAAGTGACTACCGAGACCACCAAATGACTACCAAGTGACTACCGAGACCACCAAATGACTCCCAGGTGACTACCGAGACCACCAAATGACTACCAAGTGACTACCGAGACCACCAAATGACTACCAAGTGACTACCGAGACCACCAAATGACTACCAAGTGACTACCGAGACCACCAAATGACTACCAAGTGACTACCGAGACCACCAAATGACTACCAAGTGACTACCGAGACCACCAAATGACTACCGAGTGACTACCGAGACCACCAAATGACTACCGAGTGACTACCGAGACCACCAAATGACTACCAAGTGACTACCGAGACCACCAAATGACTACCAAGTGACTACCGAGACCACCAAATGACTACCAAGTGACTACCGAGACCACCAAATGACTACCGAGTGACTACCGAGACCACCAAATGACTACCAAGTGACTACCGAGACCACCAAATGACTACCAAGTGACTACCGAGACCACCAAATGACTACCAAGTGACTACCGAGACCACCAAATGACTACCAAGTGACTACCGAGACCACCAAATGACTACCAAGTGACTACCGAGACCACCAAATGACTACCAAGTGACTACCGAGACCACCAAATGACTACCAAGTGACTACCGAGACCACCAAATGACTACCAAGTGACTACCGAGACCACCAAATGACTACCAAGTGACTACCGAGTGACTACCGAGACCACCAAATGACTACCAAGTGACTACCGAGACCACCAAATGACTACCAAGTGACTACCGAGACCACCAAATGACTACCAAGTGACTACCGAGACCACCAAATGACTACCAAGTGACTACCGAGTGACTACCGAGACCACCAAATGACTACCGAGTGACTACCAAGTGACTACCGAGACCACCAAATGACTACCAAGTGACTACCGAGACCACCAAATGACTACCGAGTGACTACCGAGACCACCAAATGACTACCAAGTGACTACCGAGACCACCAAATGACTACCAAGTGACTACCGAGACCACCAAATGACTACCGAGTGACTACCGAGACCACCAAATGACTAACCAAGTGACTACCGAGACCACCAAATGACTACCGAATGACTACCGACTGACTACCGAGACCACCAAATGACTACCAAGTGACTACCGAGACCACCAAATGACTACCAATAGACTACCGAGACCACCAAATGACTACCAAGTGACTACCGAGAACACCAAATGACTCCCAAGTGACTACCGCGACCACCAAATGACTACCAAGTGACTACCGAGACCACCAAATGACTACCAAGTGACTACCGAGACCACCAAATGACTACCAAGTGACTACCGAGACCACCAAATGACTCCCAAGTGACTACCGAGACCACCAAATGACTACCAAGTGACTACCGAGACCACCAAATGACTACCAAGTGACTACCGAGACCACCAAATGACTACCAAGTGACTACCGAGACCACCAAATGACTACCAAGTGACTACCGAGACCACCAAATGACTACCGAGTGACTACCGAGACCACCAAATGACTACCGAGTGACTACCGAGACCACCAAATGACTACCAAGTGACTACCGAGACCACCAAATGACTACCAAGTGACTACCGAGACCACCAAATGACTACCAAGTGACTACCGAGACCACCAAATGACTACCAAGTGACTACCGAGACCACCAAATGACTACCGAGTGACTTCCGAGACCACCAAATGACTACCGAGTGACTACCGAGATCACCAAATGACTACCAAGTGACTACCGAGACCACCAAATGACTACCGAGTGACTACCGAGACCACCAAATGACTACCAAGTGACTACCGAGACCACCAAATGACTACCGAGTGACTACCGAGACCACCAAATGACTACCGAGTGACTACCGAGACCACCAAATGACTACCGACTGACTACCGAGACCACCAAATGACTACCAGGTGACTACCGAGACCACCAAATGACTACCAAGTGACTACCGAGACCACCAAATGACTACCAAGTGACTACCCCGACCACAAAATGACTACCGAGTGACTACCGAGACCACCAAATGACTACCAAGTGACTACCGAGACCACCAAATGACTACCAAGTGACTACCGAGACCACCAAATGACTACCAAGTGACTACCGAGACCACCAAATGACTACCAAGTGACTACCGAGACCACCAAATGACTACCAAGTGACTACCGAGACCACCAAATGACTACCGAGTGACTACCGAGACCACCAAATGACTACCAAGTGACTACCGAGACCACCAAATGACTACCAAGTGACTACCGAGACCACCAAATGACTACCAAGTGACTACCGAGACCACCAAATGACTACCAAGTGACTACCGAGACCACCAAATGACTACCAAGTGACTACCGAGACCACCAAATGACTACCAAGTGACTACCGAGACCACCAAATGACTACCAAGTGACTACCGAGACCACCAAATGACTACCGAGTGACTACCGAGACCACCAAATGACTACCAAGTGACTACCGAGACCACCAAATGACTACCAAGTGACTACCGAGACCACCAAATGACTACCAAGTGACTACCGAGACCACCAAATGACTACCAAGTGACTACCGAGACCACCAAATGACTACCAAGTGACTACCGAGACCACCAAATGACTACCAAGTGACTACCGAGACCACCAAATGACTACCAAGTGACTACCGAGACCACCAAATGACTACCAAGTGACTACCGAGTGACTACCGAGACCACCAAATGACTACCGAGTGACTACCAAGTGACTACCGAGACCACCAAATGACTACCAAGTGACTACCGAGACCACCAAATGACTACCGAGTGACTACCGAGACCACCAAATGACTACCAAGTGACTACCGAGACCACCAAATGACTACCAAGTGACTACCGAGACCACCAAATGACTACCAAGTGACTACCGAGACCACCAAATGACTACTACCAAGTGACTACCGAGACCACCAAATGACTACCGAGTGACTACCGAGTGACTACCGAGACCACCAAATGACTACCAAGTGACTACCGAGACCACCAAATGACTACCAAGTGACTACCGAGACCACCAAATGACTACCAAGTGACTACCGAGACCACCAAATGACTACCAAGTGACTACCGCGACCACCAAATGACTACCAAGTGACTACCGAGACCACCAAATGACTACCAAGTGACTACCGAGACCACCAAATGACTACCAAGTGACTACCGAGACCACCAAATGACTACCGAGTGACTACCGAGACCACCAAATGACTACCGAGACCACCAAATGACTACCAAGTGACTACCGAGACCACCAAATGACTACCGAGTGACTACCGAGACCACCAAATGACTACCAAGTGACTACCGAGTGACTACCGAGACCACCAAATGACTACCGAGTGACTACCAAGTGACTACCGAGACCACCAAATGACTACCAAGTGACTACCGAGACCACCAAATGACTACCAAGTGACTACCGAGACCACCAAATGACTACCAAGTGACTACCGAGACCACCAAATGACTACCAAGTGACTACCGAGACCACCAAATGACTACCGAGTGACTACCGAGACCACCAAATGACTACCAAGTGACTACCGAGACCACCAAATGACTACCGAATGACTACCACTACCGAGACCACCAAATGACTACCAAGTGACTACCGAGACCACCAAATTCCTACCAATAGACTACCGAGACCACCAAATGACTACCAAGTGACTACCGAGAACACCAAATGACTCCCAAGTGACTACCGCGACCACCAAATGACTACCAAGTGACTACCGCGACCACCAAATGACTACCAAGTGACTACCGAGACCACCAAATGACTACCAAGTGACTACCGAGACCACCAAATGACTCCCAGGTGACTACCGAGACCACCAAATGACTACCAAGTGACTACCGAGACCACCAAATGACTACCAAGTGACTACCGAGACCACCAAATGACTACCAAGTGACTACCGAGACCACCAAATGACTACCAAGTGACTACCGAGACCACCAAATGACTACCAAGTGACTACCGAGACCACCAAATGACTACCAAGTGACTACCGAGACCACCAAATGACTACCAAGTGACTACCGAGACCACCAAATGACTACCAAGTGACTACCGAGACCACCAAATGACTACCGAGTGACTACCGAGACCACCAAATGACTACCAAGTGACTACCGAGACCACCAAATGACTACCAAGTGACTACCGAGACCACCAAATGACTACCAAGTGACTACCGAGACCACCAAATGACTACCGAGTGACTACCGAGACCACCAAATGACTACCAAGTGACTACCGAGACCACCAAATGACTACCAAGTGACTACCGAGACCACCAAATGACTACCAAGTGACTACCGAGACCACCAAATGACTACCAAGTGACTACCGAGACCACCAAATGACTACCGAGTGACTACCGAGACCACCAAATGACTACCAAGTGACTACCGAGACCACCAAATGACTACCAAGTGACTACCGAGACCACCAAATGACTACCAAGTGACTACCGAGACCACCAAATGACTACCGATTGACTACCGAGACCACCAAATGACTACCAAGTGACTACCGAGACCACCAAATGACTACCAAGTGACTACCGAGACCACCAAATGACTACCAAGTGACTACCGCGACCACCAAATGACTACCGAGTGACTACCGAGACCACCAAATGACTACCAAGTGACTACCGAGACCACCAAATGACTACCAAGTGACTACCGAGACCACCAAATGACTACCGAGTGACTACCGAGACCACCAAATGACTACCGAGTGACTACCGAGACCACCAAATGACTACCAAGTGACTACCGAGACCACCAAATGACTACCAAGTGACTACCGAGACCACCAAATGACTACCAAGTGACTACCGAGACCACCAAATGACTACCAAGTGACTACCGAGACCACCAAATGACTACCGAGTGACTACCGAGACCACCAAATGACTACCAAGTGACTACCGAGACCACCAAATGACTACCAAGTGACTACCGAGACCACCAAATGACTACCAAGTGACTACCGAGACCACCAAATGACTACCAAGTGACTACCGAGACCACCAAATGACTACCAAGTGACTACCGAGACCACCAAATGACTACCAAGTGACTACCGAGACCACCAAATGACTACCAAGTGACTACCGAGACCACCAAATGACTACCAAGTGACTACCGAGACCACCAAATGACTACCAAGTGACTACCGAGACCACCAAATGACTACCAAGTGACTACCGAGACCACCAAATGACTACCAAGTGACTACCGAGTGACTACCGAGACCACCAAATGACTACCGAGTGACTACCAACCGAGACCACCAAATGACTACCAAGTGACTACCGAGACCACCAAATGACTACCAAGTGACTACCGAGACCACCAAATGACTACCAAGTGACTACCGAGACCACCAAATGACTACCGAGTGACTACCGAGACCACCAAATGACTACCAAGTGACTACCGAGACCACCAAATGACTACCAAGTGACTACCGAGACCACCAAATGACTACCAAGTGACTACCGAGACCACCAAATGACTACCAAGTGACTACCGAGACCACCAAATGACTACCAAGTGACTACCGAGACCACCAAATGACTACCAAGTGACTACCGAGACCACCAAATGACTACCAAGTGACTACCGAGACCACCAAATGACTACCAAGTGACTACCGAGACCACCAAATGACTACCAAGTGACTACCGAGACCACCAAATGACTACCAAGTGACTACCGAGACCACCAAATGACTACCAAGTGACTACCGAGACCACCAAATGACTACCAAGTGACTACCGAGACCACCAAATGACTACCAAGTGACTACCGAGACCACCAAATGACTACCAAGTGACTACCGAGACCACCAAATGACTACCAAGTGACTACCGAGACCACCAAATGACTACCAAGTGACTACCGAGACCACCAAATGACTACCAAGTGACTACCGAGACCACCAAATGACTACCGAGTGACTACCGAGACCACCAAATGACTACCAAGTGACTACCGAGACCACCAAATGACTACCAAGTGACTACCGAGACCACCAAATGACTACCAAGTGACTACCGAGACCACCAAATGACTACCAAGTGACTACCGAGACCACCAAATGACTACCAAGTGACTACCGAGACCACCAAATGACTACCGAGTGACTACCGAGACCACCAAATGACTACCGAGTGACTACCGAGACCACCAAATGACTACCAAGTGACTACCGAGACCACCAAATGACTACCAAGTGACTACCGAGACCACCAAATGACTACCAAGTGACTACCGAGACCACCAAATGACTACCAAGTGACTACCGAGACCACCAAATGACTACCGAGTGACTACCGAGACCACCAAATGACTACCAAGTGACTACCGAGACCACCAAATGACTACCAAGTGACTACCGAGACCACCAAATGACTACCGAGTGACTACCGAGACCACCAAATGACTACCAAGTGACTACCGAGACCACCAAATGACTACCAAGTGACTACCGAGACCACCAAATGACTACCAAGTGACTACCGAGACCACCAAATGACTACCAAGTGACTACCGAGACCACCAAATGACTACCGAGTGACTACCGAGACCACCAAATGACTACCAAGTGACTACCGAGACCACCAAATGACTACCAAGTGACTACCGAGACCACCAAATGACTACCAAGTGACTACCGAGACCACCAAATGACTACCAGTGACTACCGAGACCACCAAATGACTACCGAGTGACTACCGAGACCACCAAATGACTACCAAGTGACTACCGAGACCACCAAATGACTACCAAGTGACTACCGAGACCACCAAATGACTACCAAGTGACTACCGAGTGACTACCGAGACCACCAAATGACTACCGAGTGACTACCAAGTGACTACCGAGACCACCAAATGACTACCAAGTGACTACCGAGACCACCAAATGACTACCGAGTGACTACCGAGACCACCAAATGACTACCAAGTGACTACCGAGACCACCAAATGACTACCAAGTGACTACCGAGACCACCAAATGACTACCAAGTGACTACCGAGACCACCAAATGACTACCAAGTGACTACCGAGACCACCAAATGACTACCGAGTGACTACCGAGTGACTACTGAGACCACCAAATGACTACCAAGTGACTACCGAGACCACCAAATGACTACCAAGTGACTACCGCGACCACCAAATGACTACCAAGTGACTACCGAGACCACCAAATGACTACCAAGTGACTACCGAGACCACCAAATGACTACCAAGTGACTACCGAGACCACCAAATGACTACCAAGTGACTACCGAGACCACCAAATGACTACCAAGTGACTACCGAGACCACCAAATGACTACCGAGTGACTACCGAGACCACCAAATGACTACCAAGTGACTACCGAGACCACCAAATGACTACCAAGTGACTACCGAGACCACCAAATGACTACCAAGTGACTACCGAGACCACCAAATGACTACCAATGACTACCGAGTGACTACCGAGACCACCAAATGACTACCGAGTGACTACCGAGTGACTACCGAGACCACCAAATGACTACCAAGTGACTACCGAGACCACCAAATGACTACCGAGTGACTACCGAGACCACCAAATGACTACCGAGTGACTACCGAGACCACCAAATGACTACCAAGTGACTACCCCGACCACCAAATGACTACCGAGTGACTACCGAGACCACCAAATGACTACCAAGTGACTACCGAGACCACCAAATGACTACCAAGTGACTACCGAGACCACCAAATGACTCCCAAGTAACTACCGAGACCACCAAATTCCTACCAATAGACTACCGAGACCACCAAATGACTACCAAGTGACTACCGAGAACACCAAATGACTCCCAAGTGACTACCGCGACCACCAAATGACTACCAAGTGACTACCGCGACCACCAAATGACTACCAAGTGACTACCGAGACCACCAAATGACTACCAAGTGACTACCGAGACCACCAAATGACTCCCAGGTGACTACCGAGACCACCAAATGACTACCGAGTGACTACCGAGACCACCAAATGACTACCGAGTGACTACCGAGACCACCAAATGACTACCAAGTGACTACCGAGACCACCAAATGACTACCAAGTGACTACCGAGACCACCAAATGACTACCAAGTGACTACCGAGACCACCAAATGACTACCGAGTGACTTCCGAGACCACCAAATGACTACCGAGTGACTACCGAGATCACCAAATGACTACCAAGTGACTACCGAGACCACCAAATGACTACCGAGTGACTACCGAGACCACCAAATGACTACCAAGTGACTACCGAGACCACCAAATGACTACCAAGTGACTACCGAGACCACCAAATGACTACCGACTGACTACCGAGACCACCAAATGACTACCAAGTGACTACCGAGACCACCAAATGACTACCAAGTGACTACCGAGACCACCAAATGACTACCAAGTGACTACCGAGACCACCAAATGACTACCAAGTGACTACCGAGACCACCAAATGACTACCAAGTGACTACCGAGACCACCAAATGACTACCAAGTGACTACCGAGACCACCAAATGACTACCAAGTGACTACCGAGACCACCAAATGACTACCAAGTGACTACCGAGACCACCAAATGACTACCAAGTGACTACCGAGACCACCAAATGACTACCAAGTGACTACCGAGACCACCAAATGACTACCGAGTGACTACCGAGACCACCAAATGACTACCGAGTGACTACCGAGACCACCAAATGACTACCAAGTGACTACCGAGACCACCAAATGACTACCGAGTGACTACCGAGACCACCAAATGACTACCAAGTGACTACCGAGACCACCAAATGACTACCAAGTGACTACCGAGAACCACCAAATGACTACCGAGTGACTACCGAGACCACCAAATGACTACCAAGTGACTACCGAGACCACCAAATGACTACCAAGTGACTACCGAGACCACCAAATGACTACCAAGTGACTACCGAGACCACCAAATGACTACCAAGTGACTACCGAGACCACCAAATGACTACCGAGTGACTACCGAGACCACCAAATGACTACCAAGTGACTACCGAGACCACCAAATGACTACCAAGTGACTACCGAGACCACCAAATGACTACCGAGTGACTACCGAGACCACCAAATGACTACCAAGTGACTACCGAGACCACCAAATGACTACTGAGTGACTACCGAGACCACCAAATGACTACCAAGTGACTACCGAGACCACCAAATGACTACCAAGTGACTACCGAGACCACCAAATGACTACCGAGTGACTACCGAGACCACCAAATGACTACCAAGTGACTACCGAGACCACCAAATGACTACCAAGTGACTACCGAGACCACCAAATGACTACCAAGTGACTACCGAGACCACCAAATGACTACTACCAGTGACTACCGAGACCACCAAATGACTACCAAGTGACTACCGAGACCACCAAATGACTACCAAGTGACTACCGAGACCACCAAATGACTACCGAGTGACTACCGAGACCACCAAATGACTACCAAGTGACTACCGAGACCACCAAATGACTACCAAGTGACTACCGAGACCACCAAATGACTACCGAGTGACTACCGAGACCACCAAATGACTACCAAGTGACTACCGAGACCACCAAATGACTACCGAGTGACTACCGAGACCACCAAATGACTACCAAGTGACTACCGAGACCACCAAATGACTACCAAGTGACTACCGAGACCACCAAATGACTACCAAGTGACTACCGAGACCACCAAATGACTACCAAGTGACTACCGAGACCACCAAATGACTACCGAGTGACTACCGAGACCACCAAATGACTACCAAGTGACTACCGAGACCACCAAATGACTACCAAGTGACTACCGAGACCACCAAATGACTACCAAGTGACTACCGAGACCACCAAATGACTACCAAGTGACTACCGAGACCACCAAATGACTACCAAGTGACTACCGAGACCACCAAATGACTACCAAGTGACTACCGAGACCACCAAATGACTACCAAGTGACTACCGAGACCACCAAATGACTACCAAGTGACTACCGAGACCACCAAATGACTACCAAGTGACTACCGAGACCACCAAATGACTACCAAGTGACTACCGAGACCACCAAATGACTACCAAGTGACTACCGAGACCACCAAATGACTACCAAGTGACTACCGAGACCACCAAATGACTACCAAGTGACTACCGAGACCACCAAATGACTACCGAGTGACTACCGAGACCACCAAATGACTACCAAGTGACTACCGAGACCACCAAATGACTACCAAGTGACTACCGAGACCACCAAATGACTACCAAGTGACTACCGAGACCACCAAATGACTACCAAGTGACTACCGAGTGACTACCGAGACCACCAAATGACTACCGAGTGACTACCAAGTGACTACCGAGACCACCAAATGACTACCGAGTGACTACCGAGACCACCAAATGACTACCGAGTGACTACCGAGACCACCAAATGACTACCAAGTGACTACCGAGACCACCAAATGACTACCAAGTGACTACCGAGACCACCAAATGACTACCGAGTGACTACCGAGACCACCAAATGACTACCAAGTGACTACCGAGACCACCAAATGACTACCAAGTGACTACCGAGACTACCGAGACCACCAAATGACTACCAAGTGACTACCGAGACCACCAAATGACTACCAATAGACTACCGAGACCACCAAATGACTACCAAGTGACTACCGAGACCACCAAATGACTCCCAAGTGACTACCGAGACCACCAAATGACTACCAAGTGACTACCGAGACCACCAAATGACTACCAAGTGACTACCGAGACCACCAAATGACTACCAAGTGACTACCGAGACCACCAAATGACTACCAAGTGACTACCGAGACCACCAAATGACTACCGAGTGACTACCGAGACCACCAAATGACTACCGAGTGACTACCGAGACCACCAAATGACTACCAAGTGACTACCGAGACCACCAAATGACTACCAAGTGACTACCGAGTGACTACCGAGACCACCAAATGACTACCAAGTGACTACCGAGACCACCAAATGACTACCAAGTGACTACCGAGACCACCAAATGACTACCAAGTGACTACCGAGACCACCAAATGACTACCAAGTGACTACCGAGACCACCAAATGACTACCAAGTGACTACCGAGACCACCAAATGACTACCGAGTGACTACCGAGACCACCAAATGACTACCAAGTGACTACCGAGACCACCAAATGACTACCAAGTGACTACCGAGTGACTACCGAGACCACCAAATGACTACCAAGTGACTACCGAGACCACCAAATGACTACCGAGTGACTACCGAGACCACCAAATGACTACCAAGTGACTACCGAGACCACCAAATGACTACCAAGTGACTACCGAGACCACCAAATGACTACCGAGTGACTACCGAGACCACCAAATGACTACCAAGTGACTACCGAGACCACCAAATGACTACCGAGTGACTACCGAGACCACCAAATGACTACCAAGTGACTACCGAGACCACCAAATGACTACCAAGTGACTACCGAGACCACCAAATGACTACCAAGTGACTACCGAGACCACCAAATGACTACCAAGTGACTACCGAGACCACCAAATGACTACCAAGTGACTACCGAGACCACCAAATGACTACCGAGTGACTACCGAGACCACCAAATGACTACCAAGTGACTACCGAGACCACCAAATGACTACCGAGTGACTACCGAGACCACCAAATGACTACCAAGTGACTACCGAGACCACCAAATGACTACCAAGTGACTACCGAGACCACCAAATGACTACCAAGTGACTACCGAGACCACCAAATGACTACCAAGTGACTACCGAGACCACCAAATGACTACCGAGTGACTACCGAGACCACCAAATGACTACCAAGTGACTACCGAGACCACCAAATGACTACCAAGTGACTACCGAGACCACCAAATGACTACCAAGTGACTACCGAGACCACCAAATGACTACCAAGTGACTACCGAGACCACCAAATGACTACCAAGTGACTACCGAGACCACCAAATGACTACCAAGTGACTACCGAGACCACCAAATGACTACCAAGTGACTACCGAGACCACCAAATGACTACCAAGTGACTACCGAGACCACCAAATGACTACCAAGTGACTACCGAGACCACCAAATGACTACCGAGTGACTACCGAGACCACCAAATGACTACCGAGTGACTACCGAGACCACCAAATGACTACCAAGTGACTACCGAGACCACCAAATGACTACCAAGTGACTACCGAGACCACCAAATGACTACCGAGTGACTACCGAGTGACTACCGAGACCACCAAATGACTACCGAGTGACTACCAAGTGACTACCGAGACCACCAAATGACTACCGAGTGACTACTGAGACCACCAAATGACTACCGAGTGACTACCGAGACCACCAAATAAATACGAAGTGACTACCGCGACCACCAAATGACTACCAAGTGACTACCCCGACCACCAAATGACTACTGAGTGACTACCGAGACCACCAAATGACTACCAAGTGACTACCGAGACCACCAAATGACTACCGAATGACTACCTAGACCCCCAAATGACTACCAAGTGACTACCGAGACCACCAAATGACTCCCAAGTAACTACCGAGACCACCAAATTCCTACCAATAGACTACCGAGACCACCAAATGACTACCAAGTGACTACCGAGAACACCAAATGACTCCCAAGTGACTACCGCGACCACCAAATGACTACCAAGTGACTACCGCGACCACCAAATGACTACCAAGTGACTACCGAGACCACCAAATGACTACCAAGTGACTACCGAGACCACCAAATGACTCCCAGGTGACTACCGAGACCACCAAATGACTACCGAGTGACTACCGAGACCACCAAATGACTACCGAGTGACTACCGAGACCACCAAATGACTACCAAGTGACTACCGAGACCACCAAATGACTACCGAGTGACTACCGAGACCACCAAATGACTACCGAGTGACTACCGAGACCACCAAATGACTACCAAGTGACTACCGAGACCACCAAATGACTACCAAGTGACTACCGAGACCACCAAATGACTACCAAGTGACTACCGAGACCACCAAATGACTACCAAGTGACTACCGAGACCACCAAATGACTACCGAGTGACTACCGAGACCACCAAATGACTACCAAGTGACTACCGAGACCACCAAATGACTACCAAGTGACTACCGAGACCACCAAATGACTACCAAGTGACTACCGAGACCACCAAATGACTACCGAGTGACTACCGAGACCACCAAATGACTACCAAGTGACTACCGAGACCACCAAATGACTACCAAGTGACTACCGAGACCACCAAATGACTACCAAGTGACTACCGAGACCACCAAATGACTACCGAGTGACTACCGAGACCACCAAATGACTACCAAGTGACTACCGAGACCACCAAATGACTACCAAGTGACTACCGAGACCACCAAATGACTACCAAGTGACTACCGAGACCACCAAATGACTACCAAGTGACTACCGAGACCACCAAATGACTACCGAGTGACTACCGAGACCACCAAATGACTACCAAGTGACTACCGAGACCACCAAATGACTACCAAGTGACTACCGAGACCACCAAATGACTACCAAGTGACTACCGAGACCACCAAATGACTACCGAGTGACTACCGAGACCACCAAATGACTACCAAGTGACTACCGAGACCACCAAATGACTACCAAGTGACTACCGAGACCACCAAATGACTACCAAGTGACTACCGAGACCACCAAATGACTACCAAGTGACTACCGAGACCACCAAATGACTACCAAGTGACTACCGAGACCACCAAATGACTACCGAGTGACTACCGAGACCACCAAATGACTACCAAGTGACTACCGAGACCACCAAATGACTACCGAGTGACTACCGAGACCACCAAATGACTACCAAGTGACTACCGAGACCACCAAATGACTACCAAGTGACTACCGAGACCACCAAATGACTACCAAGTGACTACCGAGACCACCAAATGACTACCAAGTGACTACCGAGACCACCAAATGACTACCAAGTGACTACCGAGACCACCAAATGACTACCAAGTGACTACCGAGACCACCAAATGACTACCAAGTGACTACCGAGACCACCAAATGACTACCGAGTGACTACCGAGACCACCAAATGACTACCAAGTGACTACCGAGACCACCAAATGACTACCAGTGACTACCGAGACCACCAAATGACTACCAAGTGACTACCGAGACCACCAAATGACTACCAAGTGACTACCGAGACCACCAAATGACTACCAAGTGACTACCGAGACCACCAAATGACTACCAAGTGACTACCGAGACCACCAAATGACTACCGAGTGACTACCGAGTGACTACCGAGACCACCAAATGACTACCAAATGACTACCAAGTGACTACCGAGACCACCAAATGACTACCGAGTGACTACCGAGACCACCAAATGACTACCAAGTGACTACCGAGACCACCAAATGACTACCAAGTGACTACCGAGACCACCAAATGACTACCAAGTGACTACCGAGACCACCAAATGACTACCAAGTGACTACCGAGACCACCAAATGACTACCAAGTGACTACCGAGACCACCAAATGACTACCAAGTGACTACCGAGACCACCAAATGACTACCAAGTGACTACCGAGACCACCAAATGACTACCAAGTGACTACCGAGACCACCAAATGACTACCAAGTGACTACCGAGACCACCAAATGACTACCAAGTGACTACCGAGACCACCAAATGACTACCAGTGACTACCGAGACCACCAAATGACTACCAAGTGACTACCGAGACCACCAAATGACTCCCAAGTGACTACCGAGACCAAATGACTACCAAGTGACTACCGAGACCACCAAATGACTACCGAGTGACTACCGAGACCACCAAATGACTACCAAGTGACTACCGAGACCACCAAATGACTACCAAGTGACTACCGATGACTACCGAGACCACCAAATGACTACCGAGTGACTACCAAGTGACTACCGAGACCACCAAATGACTACCAAGTGACTACCGAGACCACCAAATGACTACCAAGTGACTACCGAGACCACCAAATGACTACCAAGTGACTACCGAGACCACCAAATGACTACCGAGTGACTACCGAGACCACCAAATGACTACCGAGTGACTACCGAGACCACCAAATGACTACCAAGTGACTACCGAGACCACCAAATGACTACCGAGTGACTACCGAGTGACTACCGAGACCACCAAATGACTACCGAGTGACTACCGAGACCACCAAATGACTACCAAGTGACTACCGAGACCACCAAATGACTACCAAGTGACTACCGAGACCACCAAATGACTACCAAGTGACTACCGAGACCACCAAATGACTACCGAGTGACTACCGAGACCACCAAATGACTACCAAGTGACTACCGAGACCACCAAATGACTACCAAGTGACTACCGAGACCACCAAATGACTACCAAGTGACTACCGAGACCACCAAATGACTACCGAGTGACTACCGAGACCACCAAATGACTACCAAGTGACTACCGAGACCACCAAATGACTACCAAGTGACTACCGAGACCACCAAATGACTACCAAGTGACTACCGAGACCACCAAATGACTACCAAGTGACTACCGAGACCACCAAATGACTACCGAGTGACTACCGAGACCACCAAATGACTACCGAGTGACTACCGAGACCACCAAATGACTACCGAGTGACTACCGAGACCACCAAATGACTACCAAGTGACTACCGAGACCACCAAATGACTACCAAGTGACTACCGAGACCACCAAATGACTACCAAGTGACTACCGAGACCACCAAATGACTACCAAGTGACTACCGAGACCACCAAATGACTACCAAGTGACTACCGAGACCACCAAATGACTACCGAGTGACTACCGAGACCACCAAATGACTACCAAGTGACTACCGAGACCACCAAATGACTACCAAGTGACTACCGAGACCACCAAATGACTACCAAGTGACTACCGAGACCACCAAATGACTACCAAGTGACTACCGAGACCACCAAATGACTACCAAGTGACTACCGAGACCACCAAATGACTACCAAGTGACTACCGAGTGACTACCGAGACCACCAAATGACTACCAAGTGACTACCGAGACCACCAAATGACTACCAAGTGACTACCGAGACCACCAAATGACTACCAAGTGACTACCGAGACCACCAAATGACTACCAAGTGACTACCGAGACCACCAAATGACTACCGAGTGACTACCGAGACCACCAAATGACTACCAAGTGACTACCGAGACCACCAAATGACTACCGAGTGACTACCGAGACCACCAAATGACTACCAAGTGACTACCGAGACCACCAAATGACTACCAAGTGACTACCGAGACCACCAAATGACTACCGAGTGACTACCGAGACCACCAAATGACTACCAAGTGACTACCGAGACCACCAAATGACTACCAAGTGACTACCGAGTGACTACCGAGACCACCAAATGACTACCAAGTGACTACCGAGACCACCAAATGACTACCGAGTGACTACCGAGACCACCAAATGACTACCGAGTGACTACCGAGACCACCAAATGACTACCAAGTGACTACCGAGACCACCAAATGACTACCAAGTGACTACCGAGACCACCAAATGACTACCAAGTGACTACCGAGACCACCAAATGACTACCGAGTGACTACCGAGACCACCAAATGACTACCAAGTGACTACCGAGACCACCAAATGACTACCAAGTGACTACCGAGACCACCAAATGACTACCAAGTGACTACCGAGACCACCAAATGACTACCGAGTGACTACCGAGACCACCAAATGACTACCGAGTGACTACCGAGACCACCAAATGACTACCAAGTGACTACCGAGACCACCAAATGACTACCAAGTGACTACCGAGACCACCAAATGACTACCAAGTGACTACCGAGACCACCAAATGACTACCAAGTGACTACCGAGACCACCAAATGACTACCAAGTGACTACCGAGACCACCAAATGACTACCAAGTGACTACCGAGACCACCAAATGACTACCAAGTGACTACCGAGACCACCAAATGACTACCAAGTGACTACCGAGACCACCAAATGACTACCAAGTGACTACCGAGACCACCAAATGACTACCAAGTGACTACCGAGACCACCAAATGACTACCAAGTGACTACCGAGACCACCAAATGACTACCAAGTGACTACCGAGACACCAAATGACTACCAAGTGACTACCGAGACCACCAAATGACTACCGAGTGACTACCGAGACCACCAAATGACTACCAAGTGACTACCGAGACCACCAAATGACTACCAAGTGACTACCGAGACCACCAAATGACTACCAAGTGACTACCGAGACCACCAAATGACTACCAAGTGACTACCGAGACCACCAAATGACTACCAAGTGACTACCGAGACCACCAAATGACTACCAAGTGACTACCGAGACCACCAAATGACTACCAAGTGACTACCGAGACCACCAAATGACTACCAAGTGACTACCGAGACCACCAAATGACTACCAAGTGACTACCGAGACCACCAAATGACTACCAAGTGACTACCGAGACCACCAAATGACTACCAAGTGACTACCGAGACCACCAAATGACTACCAAGTGACTACCGAGACCACCAAATGACTACCAAGTGACTACCGAGACCACCAAATGACTACCGAGTGACTACCGAGACCACCAAATGACTACCAAGTGACTACCGAGACCACCAAATGACTACCAAGTGACTACCGAGACCACCAAATGACTACCAAGTGACTACCGAGACCACCAAATGACTACCAAGTGACTACCGAGACCACCAAATGACTACCAAGTGACTACCGAGACCACCAAATGACTACCAAGTGACTACCGAGACCACCAAATGACTACCAAGTGACTACCGAGACCACCAAATGACTACCAAGTGACTACCGAGACCACCAAATGACTACCAAGTGACTACCGAGACCACCAAATGACTACCAAGTGACTACCGAGACCACCAAATGACTACCAAGTGACTACCGAGACCACCAAATGACTACCAAGTGACTACCGAGTGACTACCGAGACCACCAAATGACTACCAAGTGACTACCAAGTGACTACCGAGACCACCAAATGACTACCAAGTGACTACCGAGACCACCAAATGACTACCGAGTGACTACCGAGACCACCAAATGACTACCAAGTGACTACCGAGACCACCAAATGACTACCAAGTGACTACCGAGACCACCAAATGACTACCAAGTGACTACCGAGACCACCAAATGACTACTACCAAGTGACTACCGAGACCACCAAATGACTACCGAGTGACTACCGAGTGACTACCGAGACCACCAAATGACTACCAAGTGACTACCGAGACCACCAAATGACTACCAAGTGACTACCGAGACCACCAAATGACTACCAAGTGACTACCGAGACCACCAAATGACTACCAAGTGACTACCGAGACCACCAAATGACTACCAAGTGACTACCGAGACCACCAAATGACTACCAAGTGACTACCGAGACCACCAAATGACTACCAAGTGACTACCGAGACCACCAAATGACTACCAAGTGACTACCGAGACCACCAAATGACTACCGAGTGACTACCGAGACCACCAAATGACTACCAAGTGACTACCGAGACCACCAAATGACTACCAAGTGACTACCGAGACCACCAAATGACTACCCTACCAAGTGACTACCGAGACCACCAAATGACTACCAAGTGACTACCGAGACCACCAAATGACTACCAAGTGACTACCGAGACCACCAAATGACTACCAAGTGACTACCGAGACCACCAAATGACTACCAAGTGACTACCGAGACCACCAAATGACTACCAAGTGACTACCGAGACCACCAAATGACTACCAAGTGACTACCGAGACCACCAAATGACTACCAAGTGACTACCGACCGAGACCACCAAATGACTACCGAGTGACTACCGAGACCACCAAATGACTACCAAGTGACTACCGAGACCACCAAATGACTACCAAGTGACTACCGAGACCACCAAATGACTACCAAGTGACTACCGAGACCACCAAATGACTACCAAGTGACTACCGAGACCACCAAATGACTACCAAGTGACTACCGAGACCACCAAATGACTACCAAGTGACTACCGAGACCACCAAATGACTACCAAGTGACTACCGAGACCACCAAATGACTACCAAGTGACTACCGAGACCACCAAATGACTACCAAGTGACTACCGAGACCACCAAATGACTACCAAGTGACTACCGAGACCACCAAATGACTACCAAGTGACTACCGAGACCACCAAATGACTACCAAGTGACTACCGAGACCACCAATGACTACCGAGTGACTACCGAGACCACCAAATGACTACCAAGTGACTACCGAGACCACCAAATGACTACCAAGTGACTACCGAGACCACCAAATGACTACCAAGTGACTACCGAGACCACCAAATGACTACCGAGTGACTACCGAGACCACCAAATGACTACCGAGTGACTACCGAGACCACCAAATGACTACCAAGTGACTACCGAGACCACCAAATGACTACCAAGTGACTACCGAGACCACCAAATGACTACCAAGTGACTACCGAGACCACCAAATGACTACCAAGTGACTACCGAGACCACCAAATGACTACCAAGTGACTACCGAGACCACCAAATGACTACCAAGTGACTACCGAGACCACCAAATGACTACCAAGTGACTACCGAGACCACCAAATGACTACCGAGTGACTACCGAGACCACCAAATGACTACCGAGTGACTACCGAGACCACCAAATGACTACCAAGTGACTACCGAGACCACCAAATGACTACCAAGTGACTACCGAGACCACCAAATGACTACCAAGTGACTACCGAGACCACCAAATGACTACCAAGTGACTACCGAGACCACCAAATGACTACCAAGTGACTACCGAGACCACCAAATGACTACCAAGTGACTACCGAGACCACCAAATGACTACCAAGTGACTACCGAGACCACCAAATGACTACCAAGTGACTACCGAGACCACCAAATGACTACCAAGTGACTACCGAGACCACCAAATGACTACCGAGTGACTACCGAGACCACCAAATGACTACCGAGTGACTACCGAGACCACCAAATGACTACCAAGTGACTACCGAGACCACCAAATGACTACCAAGTGACTACCGAGACCACCAAATGACTACCGAGTGACTACCGAGACCACCAAATGACTACCAAGTGACTACCGAGACCACCAAATGACTACCAAGTGACTACCGAGACCACCAAATGACTACCAAGTGACTACCGAGACCACCAAATGACTACCAAGTGACTACCGAGACCACCAAATGACTACCAAGTGACTACCGAGACCACCAAATGACTACCAAGTGACTACCGAGACCACCAAATGACTACCAAGTGACTACCGAGACCACCAAATGACTACCAAGTGACTACCGAGACCACCAAATGACTACCAAGTGACTACCGAGACCACCAAATGACTACCAAGTGACTACCGAGACCACCAAATGACTACCAAGTGACTACCCGACCACCAAATGACTACCAAGTGACTACCGAGTGACTACCGAGACCACCAAATGACTACCGAGTGACTACCAAGTGACTACCGAGACCACCAAATGACTACCAAGTGACTACCGAGACCACCAAATGACTACCAAGTGACTACCGAGACACCAAATGACTACCAAGTGACTACCGAGACCACCAAATGACTACCAAGTGACTACCCGACCACCAAATGACTACCGAGTGACTACCGAGACCACCAAATGACTACCAAGTGACTACCGAGACCACCAAATGACTACCGACCGAGTGACTACCGAGACCACCAAATGACTACCAAGTGACTACCGAGACCACCAAATGACTACCAAGTGACTACCGAGACCACCAAATGACTACCGAGTGACTACCGAGACCACCAAATGACTACCGAGTGACTACCGAGACCACCAAATGACTACCAAGTGACTACCGAGACCACCAAATGACTACCAAGTGACTACCGAGACCACCAAATGACTACCAAGTGACTACCGAGACCACCAAATGACTACCAAGTGACTACCGAGACCACCAAATGACTACCAAGTGACTACCGAGACCACCAAATGACTACCGAGTGACTACCGAGACCACCAAATGACTACCAAGTGACTACCGAGACCACCAAATGACTACCAAGTGACTACCGAGACCACCAAATGACTACCAAGTGACTACCGAGACCACCAAATGACTACCAAGTGACTACCGAGACCACCAAATGACTACCGAGTGACTACCGAGACCACCAAATGACTACCGAGTGACTACCGAGACCACCAAATGACTACCAAGTGACTACCGAGACCACCAAATGACTACCAAGTGACTACCGAGACCACCAAATGACTACCAAGTGACTACCGAGACCACCAAATGACTACCAAGTGACTACCGAGACCACCAAATGACTACCGAGTGACTACCGAGACCACCAAATGACTACCAAGTGACTACCGAGACCACCAAATGACTACCAAGTGACTACCGAGACCACCAAATGACTACCAAGTGACTACCGAGACCACCAAATGACTACCGAGTGACTACCGAGACCACCAAATGACTACCGAGTGACTACCGAGACCACCAAATGACTACCAAGTGACTACCGAGACCACCAAATGACTACCAAGTGACTACCGAGACCACCAAATGACTACCGAGTGACTACCGAGACCACCAAATGACTACCAAGTGACTACCGAGACCACCAAATGACTACCAAGTGACTACCGAGACCACCAAATGACTACCAAGTGACTACCGAGACCACCAAATGACTACCAAGTGACTACCGAGACCACCAAATGACTACCAAGTGACTACCGAGACCACCAAATGACTACCGAGTGACTACCGAGACCACCAAATGACTACCGAGTGACTACCGAGACCACCAAATGACTACCAAGTGACTACCGAGACCACCAAATGACTACCAAGTGACTACCGAGACCACCAAATGACTACCAAGTGACTACCGAGACCACCAAATGACTACCGAGTGACTACCGAGACCACCAAATGACTACCAAGTGACTACCGAGACCACCAAATGACTACCAAGTGACTACCGAGACCACCAAATGACTACCAAGTGACTACCGAGTGACTACTGAGACCACCAAATGACTACCGAGTGACTACCAAGTGACTACCGAGACCACCAAATGACTACCAAGTGACTACCGAGACCACCAAATGACTACCAAGTGACTACCGAGACCACCAAATGACTACCAAGTGACTACCGAGACCACCAAATGACTACCAAGTGACTACCGAGACCACCAAATGACTACCAAGTGACTACCGAGACCACCAAATGACTACCAAGTGACTACCGAGACCACCAAATGACTACCAAGTGACTACCGCGAGACCACCAAATGACTACCAAGTGACTACCGAGACCACCAAATGACTACCAATGACTACCGAGACCACCAAATGACTACCAAGTGACTACCGAGACCACCAAATGACTACCAAGTGACTACCGAGACCACCAAATGACTACCAAGTGACTACCGCGACCACCAAATGACTACCAAGTGACTACCGAGACCACCAAATGACTACCAAGTGACTACCGAGACCACCAAATGACTACCAAGTGACTACCGAGACCACCAAATGACTACCAAGTGACTACCGAGACCACCAAATGACTACCAAGTGACTACCGAGACCACCAAATGACTACCAAGTGACTACCGAGTGACTACTGAGACCACCAAATGACTACCGAGTGACTACCAAGTGACTACCGAGACCACCAAATGACTACCAAGTGACTACCCCGACCACCAAATGACTACCGAGTGACTACCGAGACCACCAAATAAATACGAAGTGACTACCGCGACCACCAAATGACTACCAAGTGACTACCCCGACCACCAAATGACTACTGAGTGACTACCGAGACCACCAAATGACTACCAAGTGACTACCGAGACCACCAAATGACTACCGAGTGACTACCGACTGACTACCTAGACCACCAAATGACTACCAAGTGACTACCGAGACCACCAAATTCCTACCAATAGACTACCGAGACCACCAAATGACTACCAAGTGACTACCGAGAACACCAAATGACTCCCAAGTGACTACCGCGACCACCAAATGACTACCAAGTGACTACCGCGACCACCAAATGACTACCAAGTGACTACCGAGACCACCAAATGACTACCAAGTGACTACCGAGACCACCAAATGACTCCCAGGTGACTACCGAGACCACCAAATGACTACCAAGTGACTACCGAGACCACCAAATGACTACCAAGTGACTACCGAGACCACCAAATGACTACCAAGTGACTACCGAGACCACCAAATGACTACCAAGTGACTACCGAGACCACCAAATGACTACCGAGTGACTACCGAGACCACCAAATGACTACCGAGTGACTACCGAGACCACCAAATGACTACCGAGTGACTACTGCCGAGACCACCAAATGACTACCAAGTGACTACCGAGACCACCAAATGACTACCAAGTGACTACCGAGACCACCAAATGACTACCAAGTGACTACCGAGACCACCAAATGACTACCAAGTGACTACCGAGACCACCAAATGACTACCAAGTGACTACCGAGACCACCAAATGACTACCGAGTGACTACCGAGACCACCAAATGACTACCAAGTGACTACCGAGACCACCAAATGACTACCAAGTGACTACCGAGACCACCAAATGACTACCGAGTGACTACCGAGACCACCAAATGACTACCAAGTGACTACCGAGACCACCAAATGACTACCGAGTGACTACCGAGACCACCAAATGACTACCGAGTGACTACCGAGACCACCAAATGACTACCGAGTGACTACCGAGACCACCAAATGACTACCAAGTGACTACCGAGACCACCAAATGACTACCAAGTGACTACCGAGACCACCAAATGACTACCAAGTGACTACCGAGACCACCAAATGACTACCGAGTGACTACCGAGACCACCAAATGACTACCAAGTGACTACCGAGACCACCAAATGACTACCAAGTGACTACCGAGACCACCAAATGACTACCAAGTGACTACCGAGACCACCAAATGACTACCAAGTGACTACCGAGACCACCAAATGACTACCGAGTGACTACCGAGACCACCAAATGACTACCGAGTGACTACCGAGACCACCAAATGACTACCAAGTGACTACCGAGACCACCAAATGACTACCAAGTGACTACCGAGACCACCAAATGACTACCAAGTGACTACCGAGACCACCAAATGACTACCAAGTGACTACCGAGACCACCAAATGACTACCAAGTGACTACCGAGACCACCAAATGACTACCAAGTGACTACCGAGACCACCAAATGACTACCAAGTGACTACCGAGACCACCAAATGACTACCGAGTGACTACCGAGACCACCAAATGACTACCAAGTGACTACCGAGACCACCAAATGACTACCAAGTGACTACCGAGACCACCAAATGACTACCAAGTGACTACCGAGACCACCAAATGACTACCGAGTGACTACCGAGACCACCAAATGACTACCAAGTGACTACCGAGACCACCAAATGACTACCAAGTGACTACCGAGACCACCAAATGACTACCAAGTGACTACCGAGACCACCAAATGACTACCAAGTGACTACCGAGTGACTACTGAGACCACCAATGACCACCGAGTGACTACCAAGTGACTACCGAGACCACCAAATGACTACCAAGTGACTACCCCGACCACCAAATGACTACCGAGTGACTACCGAGACCACCAAATAAATACGAAGTGACTACCGCGACCACCAAATGACTACCAAGTGACTACCCCGACCACCAAATGACTACTGAGTGACTACCGAGACCACCAAATGACTACCAAGTGACTACCGAGACCACCAAATGACTACCGAATGACTACCGACTGACTACCTAGACCACCAAATGACTACCAAGTGACTACCGAGACCACCAAATTCCTACCAATAGACTACCGAGACCACCAAATGACTACCAAGTGACTACCGAGAACACCAAATGACTCCCAAGTGACTACCGCGACCACCAAATGACTACCAAGTGACTACCGCGACCACCAAATGACTACCAAGTGACTACCGAGACCACCAAATGACTACCAAGTGACTACCGAGACCACCAAATGACTCCCAGGTGACTACCGAGACCACCAAATGACTACCAAGTGACTACCGAGACCACCAAATGACTACCAAGTGACTACCGAGACCACCAAATGACTACCAAGTGACTACCGAGACCACCAAATGACTACCAAGTGACTACCGAGACCACCAAATGACTACCGAGTGACTTCCGAGACCACCAAATGACTACCGAGTGACTACCGAGACCACCAAATGACTACCGATTGACTACCGAGACCACCAAATGACTACCAAGTGACTACCGAGACCACCAAATGACTACCAAGTGACTACCGAGACCACCAAATGACTACCAAGTGACTACCGAGACCACCAAATGACTACCAAGTGACTACCGAGACCACCAAATGACTACCAAGTGACTACCGAGACCACCAAATGACTACCGAGTGACTTCCGAGACCACCAAATGACTACCGAGTGACTACCGAGATCACCAAATGACTACCAAGTGACTACCGAGACCACCAAATGACTACCGAGTGACTACCGAGACCACCAAATGACTACCAAGTGACTACCGAGACCACCAAATGACTACCGAGTGACTACCGAGACCACCAAATGACTACCGAGTGACTACCGAGACCACCAAATGACTACCGAGTGACTACCGAGACCACCAAATGACTACCAGTGACTACCGAGACCACCAAATGACTACCAAGTGACTACCGAGACCACCAAATGACTACCAAGTGACTACCGAGACCACCAAATGACTACCGAGTGACTACCGAGACCACCAAATGACTACCAAGTGACTACCGAGACCACCAAATGACTACCAAGTGACTACCGAGACCACCAAATGACTACCAAGTGACTACCGAGACCACCAAATGACTACCGAGTGACTACCGAGACCACCAAATGACTACCGAGTGACTACCGAGACCACCAAATGACTACCGAGTGACTACCGAGACCACCAAATGACTACCAAGTGACTACCGAGACCACCAAATGACTACCAAGTGACTACCGAGACCACCAAATGACTACCAAGTGACTACCCCGTCCACCAAATGACTACCGAGTGACTACCGAGACCACCAAATGACTACCAAGTGACTACCGAGACCACCAAATGACTACCAAGTGACTACCGAGACCACCAAATGACTACCAAGTGACTACCGAGACCACCAAATGACTACCGAGTGACTACCGAGACCACCAAATGACTACCGAGTGACTACCGAGACCACCAAATGACTACCAAGTGACTACCGAGACCACCAAATGACTACCAAGTGACTACCGAGACCACAAAATGACTACCGAGTGACTACCGAGACCACCAAATGACTACCAAGTGACTACCGAGACCACCAAATGACTACCGAGTGACTACCGAGACCACCAAATGACTACCAAGTGACTACCGAGACCACCAAATGACTCCCAAGTGACTACCGAGTGACTACTGAGACCACCAAATGACCACCGAGTGACTACCAAGTGACTACCGAGACCACCAAATGACTACCAAGTGACTACCGAGACCACCAAATGACTACCGAGTGACTACCGAGACCACCAAATAAATACGAAGTGACTACCGCGACCACCAAATGACTACCAAGTGACTACCCCGACCACCAAATGACTACTGAGTGACTACCGAGACCACCAAATGACTACGTACCAAGTGACTACCGAGACCACCAAATGACTACCGAATGACTACCGACTGACTACCTAGACCACCAAATGACTACCAAGTGACTACCGAGACCACCAAATGACTACCAATAGACTACCGAGACCACCAAATGACTACCAAGTGACTACCGAGACCACCAAATGACTACCAAGTGACTACCGAGACCACCAAATGACTACCAAGTGACTACCGAGACCACCAAATGACTACCAAGTGACTACCGAGACCACCAAATGACTACCAAGTGACTACCGAGACCACCAAATGACTACCAAGTGACTACCGAGACCACCAAATGACTACCAAGTGACTACCGAGACCACCAAATGACTACCGAGTGACTACCGAGACCACCAAATGACTACCGAGTGACTACCGAGACCACCAAATGACTACCAAGTGACTACCGAGACCACCAAATGACTACCAAGTGACTACCGAGACCACCAAATGACTACCGAGTGACTACCGAGACCACCAAATGACTACCAAGTGACTACCGAGACCACCAAATGACTACCAAGTGACTACCGAGACCACCAAATGACTACCAAGTGACTACCGAGACCACCAAATGACTACCAAGTGACTACCGAGTGACTACCGAGACCACCAAATGACTACCGAGTGACTACCAAGTGACTACCGAGACCACCAAATGACTACCAAGTGACTACCGAGACCACCAAATGACTACCGAGTGACTACCGAGACCACCAAATGACTACCAAGTGACTACCGAGACCACCAAATGACTACCAAGTGACTACCCCGACCACCAAATGACTACCGAGTGACTACCGAGACCACCAAATGACTACCAAGTGACTACCGAGACCACCAAATGACTACCGAATGACTACCGAATGACTACCTAGACCACCAAATGACTACCAAGTGACTACCGAGACCACCAAATGACTACCAAGTGACTACCGAGACCACCAAATGACTACCAAGTGACTACCGAGACCACCAAATGACTACCAAGTGACTACCGAGACCACCAAATGACTACCAAGTGACTACCGAGACCACCAAATGACTACCAAGTGACTACCGAGACCACCAAATGACTACCAAGTGACTACCGAGACCACCAAATGACTACCAAGTGACTACCGAGACCACCAAATGACTACAAGGCACTAGGACACCGCAAAAAAGCTACCAACCGAGAGCCACCAATGACTACCAAGTGACTACCGAGACCACCAAATGACTACCAAGTGACTACCCCGACCACCAAATGACTACCAAGTGACTACCGAGTGACTACTGAGACCACCAAATGACTACCGAGTGACTACCAAGTGACTACCAAGTGACTACCCCGACCACCAAATGACTACCGAGTGACTACCGAGACCACCAAATAAATACGAAGTGACTACCGCGACCACCAAATGACTACCAAGTGACTACCCCGACCACCAAATGACTACTGAGTGACTACCGAGACCACCAAATGACTACGTACCAAGTGACTACCGAGACCACCAAATGACTACCGAATGACTACCGAATGACTACCTAGACCACCAAATGACTACCAAGTGACTACCGAGACCACCAAATTCCTACCAATAGACTACCGAGACCACCAAATGACTACCAAGTGACTACCGAGAACACCAAATGACTCCCAAGTGACTACCGCGACCACCAAATGACTACCAAGTGACTACCGCGACCACCAAATGACTACCAAGTGACTACCGAGACCACCAAATGACTACCAAGTGACTACCGAGACCACCAAATGACTCCCAGGTGACTACCGAGACTACTATTCCACCCCAAAAAATTTAATTAAATCCACTGCATTTTAATATATTCCTGCGCATTTTATTAATGAGTACAAGGCAATAGCTTATGACGTCACTCCGTTAATTTATTCCACCGCACGCTAATGAGATTCCACCGCAAAAAAGCTGCTAATTATGCTGGCCTCATACTACTATTGTTCATTAAGTTCATGCCAAGGGTATAGAAATTAAAAGGATGCAGTGTTTCTACTGTAGGTATGTGAAAGGGGTACCATTTCATAATTGGTATATAAAAGGGTAAGGGGTTGGACCTCTGGGCGGAGCCTCCCCGTATAAAACTTTTTTGAGTACCCAAGTGACTACCGAGACCACCAAATGACTACCAAGTGACTACCCCGACCACCAAATGACTACCAAGTGACTACCGAGTGACTACTGAGACCACCAAATGACCACCGAGTGACTACCAAGTGACTACCAAGTGACTACCCCGACCACCAAATGACTACCGAGTGACTACCGAGACCACCAAATAAATACGAAGTGACTACCGCGACCACCAAATGACTACCAAGTGACTACCCCGACCACCAAATGACTACTGAGTGACTACCGAGACCACCAAATGACTACGTACCAAGTGACTACCGAGACCACCAAATGACTACCGAATGACTACCGACTGACTACCTAGACCACCAAATGACTACCAAGTGACTACCGAGACCACGAAATTCCTACCAATAGACTACCGAGACCACCAAATGACTACCAAGTGACTACCGAGAACACCAAATGACTCCCAAGTGACTACCGCGACCACCAAATGACTACCAAGTGACTACCGCGACCACCAAATGACTACCAAGTGACTACCGAGACCACCAAATGACTACCAAGTGACTACCGAGACCATTAAATGACTCCCAGGTGACTACCGAGACCACCAAATGACAACCAAGTGACTACCGAGACCACCAAATGACTACCAAGTGACTACCGAGACCCCCAAATGACTACCAAGTGACTACCGAGACCACCAAATGACTACCAAGTGACTACCGAGACCACCAAATGACTACCGAGTGACTTCCGAGACCACCAAATGACTACCGAGTGACTACCGAGACCACCAAATGACTACCGATTGACTACTGCCGAGACCACCAAATGACAACCAAGTGACTACCGAGACCACCAAATGACTACCAAGTGACTACCGAGACCCCAAATGACTACCAAGTGACTACCGAGACCCCCAAATGACTACCAAGTGACTACCGAGACCACCAAATGACTACCAAGTGACTACCGAGACCACCAAATGACTACCGAGTGACTTCCGAGACCACCAAATGACTACCGAGTGACTACCGAGACCACCAAATGACTACCGAGTGACTACCGAGACCACCAAATGACTACCAAGTGACTACCGAGACCACCAAATGACTACCGAGTGACTACCGAGACCACCAAATGACTACCAAGTGACTACCGAGAACACCAAATGACTCCCAAGTGACTACCGCGACCACCAAATGACTACCAAGTGACTACCGAGACCACCAAATGACTACCAAGTGACTACCGAGACCACCAAATGACTACCAAGTGACTACCGAGACTACTATTCCACCCCAAAAAATTTAATTAAATCCACTGCATTTTAATATATTCCTGCGCATTTTATTAATGAGTACAAGGCAATAGCTTATGACGTCACTCCGTTAATTTATTCCACCGCACGCTAATGAGATTCCACCGCAAAAAAGCTGCTAATTATGCTGGCCTCATACTACTATTGTTCATTAAGTTCATGCCAAGGGTATAGAAATTAAAAGGATGCAGTGTTTCTACTGTAGGTATGTGAAAGGGGTACCATTTTCATAATTGGTATATAAAAGGGTAAGGGTTGGACCTCTGGGCGGAGCCTCCCCGTATAAAACTTTTTTGACTACCAAGTGACTACCGAGACCACCAAATGACTACCAAGTGACTACCCCGACCACCAAATGACTACCAAGTGACTACCGAGTGACTACTGAGACCACCAAATGACCACCGAGTGACTACCAAGTGACTACCGAGACCACCAAATGACTACCAAGTGACTACCCCGACCACCAAATGACTACCGAGTGACTACCGAGACCACCAAATAAATACGAAGTGACTACCGCGACCACCAAATGACTACCAAGTGACTACCCCGACCACCAAATGACTACTGAGTGACTACCGAGACCACCAAATGACTACGTACCAAGTGACTACCGAGACCACCAAATGACTACCGAATGACTACCGACTGACTACCTAGACCACCAAATGACTACCAAGTGACTACCGAGACCACCAAATTCCTACCAATAGACTACCGAGACCACCAAATGACTACCAAGTGACTACCGAGAACACCAAATGACTCCCAAGTGACTACCGCGACCACCAAATGACTACCAAGTGACTACCGCGACCACCAAATGACTACCAAGTGACTACCGAGACCACCAAATGACTACCAAGTGACTACCGAGACCACCAAATGACTCCCAGGTGACTACCGAGACCACCAAATGACTACCAAGTGACTACCAAGAGACCACCAAATGACTACCAAGTGACTACCCCGTCCACCAAATGACTATCGAGTAACTACCGAGACCACCAAATGACTACCAAGTGACTACCGAGACCACCAAATGACTACCAAGTGACTACCGCGACCACCAAATGACTACCAAGTGACTACCGAGACCACCAAATGACTACCGAGTGACTACCGAGACCACCAAAATGACTACCAAGTGACTACCGAGACCACCAAATGACTACCAAGTGACTACCGAGACCACCAAATGACTACCAAGTGACTACCCCGACCACCAAATGACTACCGAGTGACTACCGAGACCACCAAATGACTACCAAGTGACTACCGAGACCACCAAATGACTACCAAGTGACTACCGAGACCACCAAATGACTACCGAATGACTACCGAGACTACCAAATGACTACCAAGTGACTACCGAGTGACTACTGAGACCACCAAATGACTACCGAGTGACTACCGAGACCACCAAATGACTACCAAGTGACTACCGAGACCACCAAATGACTACCAAGTGACTACCCCGACCACCAAATGACTACCGAGTGACTACCGAGACCGCCAAATGACTACCAAGTGACTACCGAGACCTCCAAATGACTCCCAAGTGACTACCGAGACCACCAAATGACTACCAAGTGACTACCGAGACCACCAAATGACTACCAAGTGACTACCCCGACCACCAAATGACTACCGAGTGACTACCGAGACCACCAAATAAATACGAAGTGACTACCGCGACCACCAAATGACTACCAAGTGACTACCCCGACCACCAAATGACTACTGAGTGACTACCGAGACCACCAAATGACTACGTACCAAGTGACTACCGAGACCACCAAATGACTACCGAATGACTACCGAATGACTACCTAGACCACCAAATGACTACCAAGTGACTACCGAGACCACCAAATTCCTACCAATAGACTACCGAGACCACCAAATGACTACCAAGTGACTACCGAGAACACCAAATGACTCCCAAGTGACTACCGCGACCACCAAATGACTACCAAGTGACTACCGCGACCACCAAATGACTACCAAGTGACTACCGAGACCACCAAATGACTACCAAGTGACTACCGAGACCACCAAATGACTCCCAGGTGACTACCGAGACTACTATTCCACCCCAAAAAATTTAATTAAATCCACTGCATTTTAATATATTCCTGCGCATTTTATTAATGAGTACAAGGCAATAGCTTATGACGTCACTCCGTTAATTTATTCCACCGCACGCTAATGAGATTCCACCGCAAAAAGCTGCTAATTATGCTGGCCTCATACTACTATTGTTCATTAAGTTCATGCCAAGGGTATAGAAATTAAAAGGATGTAGTGTTTCTACTGTAGGTATGTGAAAGGGGTACCATTTTCATAATTGGTATATAAAAGGGTAAGGGGTTGGACCTCTGGGCGGAGCCTCCCCGTATAAAACTTTTTTGAGTACCCCCCCCCCCCCCCCCCCTCCCCGGGCTTTTAGTGGGTGCTCGTTTGCTCGTGCTCGCATGCTCGGTTTTTAGTGAAGATTGTTTTTCAAAAGTGCTCGCTGTTCGCAAAGTTAACTTGTATCATTGTTCGCGCTCGCAAAGAGAAACGCTGTACTCGCAAAGACCCTTCGATACCAATGTTTTTAGTTTTCAGCTAGTTTTTCTATTGCTCGTCCGTCTGGTCTAACACGTCGAAGAAAAAGATTCGCAAGCTTATAAGAGTGTGCAAAATTTCGCAGCAAGATTTGTATTCAGTGGTACGACAAAATTCGATCATATTGTGTCAGTGACTGGCAGTTATAACTTAACTTTAGAGACGGTGAACCGTGTCTTAGCATCAAGCCGTCAAGGGTTTATAGCGCCAGGATATCTTTCTAAAGGGCCTGGCTAAACTAGGAAACATTCTTTCCTGTAATGTTTCGTGGGTGGCTAAACTAGTTAAAGTTGTTCCCTCCGTGGCTAAACTGGGAAAACGTGTTTCGGAAGCAAAATTTGCGTCCGTGAAACAAAAATGTTTTTGACTTGATTCAAAAAGATTTTCTTTCTTGTGCCACAAGCAATGAGAATATTGTGTGGCCTATACGGGGACTTGCCGATGGACAGGGTATGGATTTTGGCCTCTCTGCCATGGACAGGGTATATAATTCCATGCGAGTCTGTCCTAAACAGGGTCTGAACCTGTCCTAAACAGAGTATGGTTGCACGATTGTCGTCGTAAAAATATGGTTTTATACAGTATTTAGAGATCGGAGACGTTTGCCGCGTATCATGATTCGCTAAATTGCAACCTAAACCGGGTAATTATCCTGTAGGTATTTTAGGTATTTTTATTTATTTTTTGTCCTAAACAGGGTCATGTTTTCAAACCCTCAGCGGCATCCCTATACCCAAACATGGGTCAAGTACCCCCGCCCCCCGGGTTGTAAGGTCTGTAAGGCCTGGCTAAGCTAGGAAACATTGTTGCAGAAGGGGGGGAATCAAAAACATTAATGCAAGGGAAAATGCAACGAAAAAAATTCATGCAAAGAGGAAGGCAAAGAAAAAAATTCAGGCAGAAGGAAAGATCCTATTGTGATTTTTATTTTTATATATTAAAATATATAAAATCTACATTTACCAAAGTGCCTATTAAAAATGTGGCGTTTCAAAAATTCAAAATATTCTTGGGGCCCTATTCAGGCGGATCCAGACCTGTGTATAAGGTGGGGGCCCGAAAACGTTTCCGGCACTTCGGGCTTTAAATTAAGGTGGAGGCCCGAAACATTTCAACTCACAAAGGGAAGGGGGCTGGGCCCCTCCCCTAGATCCACCACGGCTCTTCTTGGAACTGGGACGGATTTATTCCAGAGGGCAGGGACTGAAAAATTGCACAGGGAAGCCGTCCACTCCAAATGGCTTCCTCCACTCTCGTTGCGTGTACATTTACGAAAAGCTTTTGCATTAAAAGGTGGACTGTATCCTTGATTTGTTGTATTAAAGTTTAGTAAAATGTATAAAGCACAAAAGCAAAGATAATGAATCGCCCCCTCCCTCCCCCATCACTTTCCTAATGGTCCGTTCCGTAGCCACCTTTTATCGAATCCAGACAGATATGCATATACGTGTAGGACTTACATACCTGTATGTACTGGCTTAAGCATCATCCGCCAACTTTTGGGGTAATTACGCGGGTGGCTTCAAAGGGACATACATTTCTCCCACTTTTTTTCTTTCATTTTTTTCTTTTTACTTATTTACGAGCTACTTGCGACTACACGGACCCCACCAGCTCTGCTGATTTTTTTTTTAAATCGTGGTTAAATAAAGAATTTACTTATAATTTTACTTAACTTATTTGCGACTTACTTGCGACTTATTTGCGACTAAAACCACCACACATGACTCAATTAACATATATTTTAAACTTCATTGAACCATACAGATCAATATGACTCTTAGGCCTTGTGAAACCGATTCTCAACCGCCACAATAATTCTGTAGTTCGTCCCAAGTGATCTCAGTAGTAATACACCACTCAAACAGAGGATGGTCTGCCTGTGGCCAAACTACTCGGAATTTGCGCTCTCGCTATCAGCAATATAACCGTTACTCGAGCGCAGTTCGCTATTCCACCAGTCCTGGTTTTCTTGTCTTAGCATCGCAGCCAGGTTGTCAAGGCGTTTTTTTGCAGAATCAAACTCAAGCTTGAAACCATGTTGGTGGACAAGCTCGCTTGCCTCTTGAGCTTTCTCCATCGCCATAGCAACGTTTTCTTCGCCAAGGTACTGATCAGATCGCAAAATAAGCAGCTTAATTCGTGTTCCTAACGCCATATTATCTGCTGCTACTCGGAATTCAACCAAGTCAAGGTGCTTCTTGGCTTTCATAACATCCTCTTTGCAGAGAAACCGGTCAGACCGGTCAGTTCCGGTTCTTACTGCATTCGAGCGCGAGTCCAACAACAAGGCCGCCATTTTGACATGAACATACTCCTTGAAGTCCTTCATTTGTTGTACAGTTGCACGCCATTTCATAAGTGTTGTAAGCTTCCTCCTTTCTAGCTCGGCTAGTTTTAGGATTTTTTGCAGCCGGTATGGAGGTGATTAAGGCGCCATAACTGTGATGAAGTTCTGCTCGATCATCTGGGGAGTCCTGATTTCAAGACACGTGCTCGCTTTTTCCACGCATTCCATTGCGTTCCCATATTTCCCCTCGCGTTTGTAGATCGCCGTCAGAAGATTCAAGGCTCGTCCTCCTAGAATGCCAGGGTTTTTCAGATTTGGCTCTTGTTTTAGGACAATTTTTAATATTTTCTTGGCATCTTTTATATTGTTTTGAAAATAAAGGGCCATTGCCCGCTCAATCTGTAGACTCGCTTGCATGTCAGGATCGGCTGCCGACCTCGCTTCCATGTCAGAATCTTCTGCCGACCTTTTCGTAATCTGTTTTTGTACCATTTGCTCGTGCGCCACAAAATCTCCTCCATCTTGTAGATCTTTCAGTTGAGTTATAACTAACACATATCGTGCGGTATTCAGACATCCACGTTTTGGAATAATTGGCATGGGAGAATAAATCATGCTGGAGCATTTGGTCACGTGTTTAAATACGTCATCATGGGCATAACTATCTGCTTCCACTTCTCGGATATTTAACATGACTGAGTTGTGATCAGTTTCTTCATCAGACGAACTGTAAACAATTCTTGCTACAACAGTTACAGCTTTGCACTGTCAATACTTTGGTATTAGAACCAATTTGAACCACATTAAAACCCGAAATATAAATTTCGCTTCCCTTGACTTTAATATTCCCGGTGGTGTTTGCTATTTTCTCATGATATGATGATGAACAGATTTCAACATTCAGAAGTGTCTTCCCTGTTTGGTTGGGATTCATGGCCATTCATGGGACTGGAAAGAGGAGGAGTTTGCTCTGTGATGTCCCTTGATTCCGCCAAAGAAACATCAGCCGAACAATTGATCATATCTTTGGAATCAATTCCCGGAAGAGCCATGCTCAGTATTGGCAACTTTGAAAAACTACATCTTCATGGTGAATCCAGATTATTATTATCTTTCTTCTTGTTGTTTTGTCCCCTGAAAATGCGACAAAAAAAAAAAACAGGTTACGTGGTTGGCGCATAGAAAGATTTTGTTCGGCTAAACATGAACTGCACGTGAACAGCTAGATTAAACTACAGTGAAACTCGGTTAATACGGACACCAAAGGGACACGCTAAAGTGTCCGTATTAACCGGGTGTCCGTATTAAGCGGGCTCTCAGAATAAACGTCACGGACACATGTAGCATGCAAAAGACGTCAAAGAGGAAGAAGGCTACAGGCAATGACTGCCAGTACTGAAAGGCCAAGGAAGTGAAACTTTTGTGTGAGCACAGTGAGCAGAGAACTTAATTAAAGGATCTTTAAGGTCTACAACGGTCAAACACCGGAAGAAAGACAGTTGTCAAACACGTCACGCTATTGTGCTACTGTTTTAGTGATAAAAATCGCAATAACCTGTAGTCAAGCTTTCATTTCTAACAGGGTACAATTAGCACATAATCGTGAAAAATGAAAATATACTAGTGCCACAGATAACCAGTGTCCGAAAAGCGAGGTTAACTTTGTACGTATGAGAGCGTGTCATTCGTGTCACAGAAAAGTGTCCGTTGTCCGTACGTATTAACCAGAAAATATATGAGCTTTTCGTTGAGACAAACAAAACTGTCCGTAATAAGCGGGTGTCCGTATTAAGTGGGTGTCCGTAAAGCGGGGTTCCACTGTAATAAAAAAAAACTAATAAATAAACTAATTTCAGTCGCGAGGGATCAATTATCGCGAATTTGGCGAATCGCTAATAAAAATTAAACCCGCCAAAATTTCTGTTGCGTGAAACTTTACTCCTTCTAGTAACCGGAAGTTGTGACTGGAAAGTGAAAGTTTCAATTCAATTTTTTCAATTTATTTGTTTGCCCCATTGCTTCTTACAATTCTCATTATTACATTGTATTGACATTATTGGCAGGAGATCCCAGCAAGTTTTCTCAAACTTTTGTATGCTGCTTTTAGCTTTATACTCTTCGTGATAAACATTTTTACCATTAAGACCTGTTCAAAGTCTTAACATTAACTGATGTAAATTGACAGAATGATCAACCTAACACTGATTAGGTTTAGAAACGGCACACTATCTTTAATGTATCTCAGGTATATTAAAAGTTTCCATCTATAGAACCAAATTCATGTTTATCCGATCGATGCTACGAATATACAGTATATATATACTGTAGATAAAAACACTTTCATATTGTAGACTTACAACACAACTCACCGTGATAAACTTACTGCGTGAAAATGATGCACTGCTTATGACCCAGTTTATCGCCCACAGGGAAGGCTTTCTCGCTTCCGTGACTATCTTCCGCTTTCCAGCCTTCGATATTTGCATAATGAGCATTGACATCTTCTGAGCCTCTGGGTTAATCGACCAGCGGAGCCTCTCTCCTCCGCACAGGCGCCAGTTCCGGGTGTTTTACAATCTCGTCCCCAGAGCCCGCGTCCCCCTAGACCAGCGGTCGGGAAACACGAAACTCTGGAAGCGACGGTTATTTCATAACCGAATTCTGCCCTTCCGGTTTCACGGCGCAAGCGCAAGCGGCCATCTGAGCCTCAATCTCGTCCCCAGAGCCAGCGCGTTTCGGTCAGCGGTGACCGAACGCCCAACGGCTCTGGGCGATTCAAAAACCGGAACCAAGGATCCTTGGTTCCGGTCTGCTTGTGCGCGTGCGCGATCTCATTCCCAGCGGCCGCGATCCTTTTGGTCAGCATGAATATATGTGTTCTGAATATGCGTAGAGAGAGTAACCGCTGTAACTGATTGTGGCTCACTTGTTTATAATGGCGGCAGCTTCTGCAGTTGATGTTACATCGATCGGGTATTTAGACCTCAAATCTTTGTCAAGAATCCTTTGTTACGGATTGAGAACTATTAAGACAACAACACGTTACGTCTACCAAAGCTCGATGAGGTATTCAATTTTCTAATTGACAAGAATATGCTGTTTTTGCTGTCTTTATACTCGATACAGATCAATTCAATGATGCGTTCGTGTTTGATTTTTCCATACCGAATGCGAGCCAGCAGAAAGTTCTGGAATACATCGTGAAAGTTACCAGCCTGAAGGATGGGCTTTTAGTTTTGGTTAAATAATTTTCGTCGTGAGTAGCCAAGGCTACCTCTGCTTGTTTGTGAAGAGTAAAAGAGTTGCATGTACATATAGTACATGTAAAATTATTTAGAAATCTAAAAGGCAAAACTTCTATTAATTGCATTTTTACTGTAATTCTTCGTCAGATATAGTTTATAATTTATTTTATTTTATTTATTTTCATTTAATTTTGTAAGTTCATTTGTGTATTGTCACTGCTAAGCATGAAGAAATTCATGAAAGATTTGATACGAATTCTAGCCAGTAAATGTGCTAGCAAAATAATTGTTGTTGTTAAACCAAAACTTATTACAAATATATATAATAATTAGTCTTGCCTGACAATAAATATATTTCATTTGAGTCATCAAGTGTGAACTATGTCAGTTTGTATATGCAACATGAGTACACAATGTATGTTGTCATATGAAAATTGTTCGATGAAATCAGAAGTTGACAGCCAAATGGCCGAGTCAAATCAGGTAGTCGCAGAAAATTTCAATTCACTTGAAGCATGGTTTCTATTTGAACAGATAATTGTGACAGGAGGAAGATAAAATGGACGAAATCTGTGTGTACAGAATGTCGCCAGTTTTATCTTCCTCCTGCCCCAATTATTTGCCCTGGGTTTCCAAACTAGGGTTGTCATTGGTAGATCCAGGCTTGCATGCACATATACATCTATATACCATCTTCCTTTCTTTATTACATTTACATAGTTGAGTTGCAAATCCTATAAAGGACAGTCCACAAGTTGATATACTTAGGTTATAGTATATGCTTGGGTATACAAGGTGGATGCACAGACTTTAAAATTATTTGACTGAAACACTGGTAGAGATAGGCACATTTGTGACCAAGAACACAACACAAGGACACTTGCCAGACTTGAATCTGGATGTTGGATCCAAAGATCAAAACATTTATCATTAGGCACGACTGTGCCTAGCCTTCTGCCATAAAATTATCTATAGTAGATGAAATTCTTGAGAATAATACATGTATCAGTAGCCTCTCTGGCTATTAGACCCTCAGGGCTGAGCAGAGAGATATGCTGGGAAAACAGGGTGATTGAATGTAATTTTTGTCTGAGATTGTTCCATGAAATCATTTCAATAATAGTCTTGCTGTATTTTAGTGAGGTGTAGGGTGAGACAAATTACAAAATATGTCAAGTAAAAATGTACAGCAATTCTACAAACTAAAAGAGATTTATTATCCAACATTTTTCAGTTTTTCTTTCTTGAAAACCAGACTTTGAACTGTGTTTTGCATTGTGCAGTCAGGACTACAACCAACCTGTTTATAATATTGGTTTTCCACAATAAAAATCTTTTTTTGGATATTTAACTTGTTTTGTGTAGGGACAGGCTCCCATATAAGAGTGACAGGCCAGGGATACTTGTCAGAAATTTTGGGAAATACCCCTGAAAGGTACCATAATCCGTTTGTGGGGCTCAAGTTTATTTTTACCCTAAAAGCCAATTTAGACTGTTTTATTGATGAGTGATACAGTCCAACCAAGGGCCACATGCCAGAAAAAAATATATATAATAAAATTAATTAATTAAATTAATAATAATAATAATTTTCAAGTTCTGTTTATTTGGGGTTTTACTTTGAAAACACATCCTAAGATAATATCATAATATGTAACAAAACATGATTTTCAACCCCAGGGTATAAATCTCAATATTTTTTTTTTCTAGATATAAAAACAGTGGTCAGCAATAATTTCTGGTCAGTTTTCCAGCACATCAACATTTGCTCCTGAACCATATACAAGTAACAAGGTCTCTACGAATCTAGATCTAGACATCAGTGTTTCTTGACTATGCGGTGGGAGTCACAAATAAGTGATGGGGGTTGATCGTCGGAAATTTCGAAAAGAACCCCCAAAGGTACCAAAATCTTGTTTTGTGGTTGTGACTCAAATTCAATTTCACCCCTAAGAGGTGCCATTTCTAAGACAAAAATAGTTTTTGTCATATTTTTTTCCCCGGCTTAACCCTAAAAGGTACCGGAGTAACTATAACGGTAGTAATTTTAGATTTCAACACCCTAAGTGGTATCAAACCACAAATTTTAACCCCTAAAAGATACAGCGATCACCTCCGTCACTTTTATATGATTAACAATTTATATTTCTCATGTAAATTTAGACAGGTAAAAAATCATTTTATCATACATGTTCAAATCATATTTGGTATAACTCAAATTATTTGCATAAGACAAATTTATTCTCCATGGATGTAAAGCTTATTAAACATGCAACTAGAGGCGTAAACAAAAGAAAAGACCACCAGAATAAATAGTTTGTAATTTAATTATCCACTCACTTTAACCCACGTACTGCTGTATAAACTCTGTATAAGGGAAATCCACGTGTAAACTGAAGGGTATTTAAAATACAATCGCAACCACGTATTTCATACGAAAACGCCGGTCCAACATTCATCTATGCTAGCTAGTGTGTACATGTACAGTCCTTTCGATATAGCCTGCAGTTTCCGAGTAAATAATCCCGGCGGAACTGCGATCACCAACTGAGATGATTCAGCTGTCGGCAGTACAAGTGTTTACCACAAGCTGTTGACTTGTTTTCTCTTTGTTACTTGATAATTTACAAAGGTGAGTTTTGTGTGATCGACTCACCGGCCGACTCGCCACTGAAAGAGGTCACGGACGTGATTTTCACACCGGTAACCTTCTTCAAATCTGCAACGGTATATTCTCCAACTGATTTTCCAACCAAAACATCCATCGGATGGTTTTGGATTTCCACATTCTCCTTGTAAATTCCAGAGACGACAACTGCCTACGTCCGCCATCTTTGATTTTGGGTTCACTTCCGATTCAAATCCATTGTGTTTCAACAGCCAATCAAAAAAATTCAAATAAATTCAAGCGCCCAGAATATTCCAGAGTTCGTGATTCCTTGGTGCTGACCAAAAGGATCGCGGCCTCTGGGAACGAGATTGTCTGAGCCTCAATCGCCCAGCGGTCTAAGAGGGAAATTTTCAAAATGGCGGCTGATAGTGGGCATCGTCGCGTGGAAGTTTTCCACGAAGCCATAAAGTTTTCTTTAGTAAAGCTCGGTCGACCCGAAGTAGAGTTGAGAAAAGAGCAGTATGATGCTATTAGAGGTGTTAGTTTTGACAAAAAGGATGTGCTTGCTGTTTTGCCAACGGGATTTGGTAAATCCCTAAATATTTACCAAGTCCTACCTCCAATCTTCAATTTCGTTCGACGTGGATGCGAACCTGAACAAGAAGATTCTGTTGTTATTGTCATTTCTCCGCTAAATGCGCTAATGAGGGAGCAAGTTCAGAAATTGCAGCAATTTTTAAATGTTTGTGTATTACAAAGTAATGTTAACGAAGAAGGACAAGATAGTGTGGTCATCCCCCAACATCTACATAAATGCAGCTTGCTTTTTGGCCATCCGGAGGTTTTTGTAGACTGCCGCAATGTTAGAAAACTTCTGAAACAAAAGAATTCCAAAGACGAGTGCAAGCCATAGTTGTTGACAAGGCACATTTGGTTCATCAATGGTAATTATCTGATATTTTTCAACTTCTATTAAAATAATTAAGCTTATATTGAATTCCCTAGCTGCAATGTTGTAGGAAAAGTCGTTTTTCTTATCAAATAAATGGTATTCAATTAGCTATTGTTGTTTCTGTTTTTTTCTTATTGTATATTATATTTATTAGTTATAACTGTGTAGATGAGGGGAATGAATTTGCATTTCAGCCTCAAGGAGGTATTTGTTGGTTTTGTACAAAAGTTCCCCTCCTTATGTTATCCCTCAGGTTTACCACCAAGAGGTGTGTAATCCGTCATTTTCTCATGTAGTGTCAGTACATGTATAAATGGAAAAGGTTCAAGAAATATGAATCTAATGGCAATGTCTTCATGCTAAATAGGTCTATTGATATAATCATGATTTTCCCAGTGACCAGTTCCAGAAAATATCCCTACCCCCTCCCCATGGAAGTTTTGTTTGACACCCCCTCCCCACACACACACACACGCACACTTGTACACCCCCCTGGCATTTCCACTTAGGGGTGGACCATTTAAATCCTGAGGGGGGGGGGGGGGTGTGGGGTGTGGGTGATTTGGTACAGGCGCAATGTTTTTTTTCAAACCCTTTCATGTGCAAGAAATTTATTTCTCGGGGCATGTGTTTTTTTATTTTATTGCATTTGTAAGCCCATCAGGTAGTGTCTTGCAGGAATTTTTTGTGGCAGTGGTCGTGTGCACGAAATTTGTTTTTTTATATTTTTTTCAAAATCACCCCCCCCCCCCCCTCAGAAGTTAAATGGTACACCCCTTAAGCTTAATACTTTCCTTTAAACATTTTGGCTTTCGAGACCCCCCTCCCCATAAGAATTTCCAATGACCTTCCATGGGGTGAGTATGGATATTTTCTGGAACCGCATAATCGTTAGGTGGTGTTTAATTAATGTAATATAATAGTTTATTGCCAAATACTCACATGCGAATATCACATTTGTTGTGTTTTGTAAAGGAAAATTATTGAGTCTATTAAAACATCAACATTTACCTTAAATCTTGATAGTTGAATTAATTCATCTATAAATAATAATAATAATTATTATTATTTATACATGTAGTTGAATTAATTCAACTATCAAGAATTAATTGCTGATCATAGGTCGGGAGTGTATTCTTTCGTCCTCAAACAGTACTCAGAATATCATGTGTCTTGGAAAGGAAAATTATTAAAACGTTCACAGTTACATGTACGGGTAATAAAATTATTTATAGTTGAATTAATTCAAACCCTTCAATTATTATTATAGTTGAATTAACTATAAATTATTACCCGTACATGTAACTGTGAACGTTTTAATAATTTTCCTTTCCAAGACACATGATATTCTGAGTACTGTTTGAGGACGAAAGAAGACACTCCCGACCTATGATCAGCAATTTATCTGGAAAACATCCTAGGTTAGCCTGAGTAAACAGACCTCTTTCATATGCTCTATTCATACTCAGCCCGTAAAATAAATGTTAGGATGGCCCAGCATACAAAATAATTGCATAATAGGCCCTTAAATGTAGCTAGGGTCACATGACCTACTTTTCACTATTAATATTATTTTTATATTCTGCATTTCTACAAAATATCAATACTCACCCCAAGGAAGGTCATTGGAAATTTCAAGGGGGAGGGGGGTCTCAAAATCCAAATTTTTTAAAGGAAAGAATGAAGCTAAATTGGAAATTCCAGGGGTGTGGCGGGTTCAAACCAAAAAACCTTCCCTGGTGGAGGTATGGATTTTTTCTGGAACCACACATTTTATATAAAATACCAGAAATGGAAAGAGATTGAATAAGATGGCCAAGTTTGAGAGTGAGTTTGGAATGGTTGTTTGAATTATCATTTTTGCATATCAAAACTATAAATAGTAAAAAGCTGCAAAGGGCCTTGCATTTGCTTGCCATTTTTTGCTTAACAAACTTATTACTAACAAGGTAGTTTCTGACCTATGGAATTATGGCACTGCAATATATTGGACAGTTTCCGTCTTTCATGAAATATCGAAAGCTACATGTATGCATTGTTCACACTGCACACATTTTGAATTTCCTTGGTCTTTAACAAAATTTATATACCTTGGGTGCCAGAGGTTTATGTTGTCTCTAGTAAGTTTAATTGCACCATTGTACCAGCAATCCGCCATGCAGATTAACTGTCCCTGTACACAAGTTTTGTGCTGTTTTTTTTGTGTGTCATATTTTTGTGTCATTTTGTGTATGCAAGTTTTGTGCCGGTACAATAATATTATTTCAAATTGGCATATCAAGAATGAACAAAGATAACCTAAATTAAAATGTGCTTCTGCCTCCTTTCTCAATATCCTCAAGGTTGGCAGACACGAGGGGACTAGTCACACTTGCACACACACAAAGGGACTAGTCGTACATGAGGAGGACAGTCCAGTGACTAGTCACAGGGACCAGTCGCATGAACAGTACACACAAGGGAACAAGCACAATTTGAGGGGATAGTCCCTTCAATTCAACCAGTTTGAATTATTTTATTTACCATTACAATATACCCCTCATAATTCGTGGGACAAGTCATAGGGTTGTTCACAGGAAGGCACTTGGTGTCCGGGACTAGTCGTACACTGTAGGGACTCAAGGCCCTGTGACTAGTCCCCCTGTGTGCCAACCTTTAGATGTAGCATCCATAGAGGGATAAAATGAAGGTGTGACATATTCAGCATAAGGCTATAAAAGCAACATTCTATTATTGTTGCAGTCCTCGTGCTCACGGGTTCAGTCATTTACTTTATAGGGACCATTTTTCCATTTTATTTCACAAATAAAAATAGCCTGCAAGAAGGCTCAGGCTCATGTTGCCAGGTTTGCACATAAGTGAGGATGAACTACTGGTGAAGCTCACAGGCTATCACACATTACAGAAACTTGTGTCATACTTGCACTAAACCCTTGCAGTAACAATGCGAATCAGAAAGTGTGACTGTATTCTGACAAAAATTCTGGAAATACAGTGGAATCCGGTTATTAATACGGACACCAAAGGGGCATGAAAAAGTGTCCATATTATCTGGGTGTCCGTATTAAGCGGGCTGATATAAGAGAAAATATGTGTCATCGGGACAAACAAAACTGTCCGCAATAACCGGGTATCCGTTACTATTAACGAGTGTCTGTAAAGCGGGGTTCCACTGTAATTTGACTGCCATGCATGAAAACCAATGAGATCCAAGATATATAAACTGCAAACCCTAATAATGGTATAATCCCTGTGGTTTTATTTCTTGTCTGATTGGACGGCAAAATAAAAGTGTTCACCCCTGTGAATGGCCAGGTGACCACTAACCCAATTTCACTCTTGGAACACAGAAAGCACTATGCAAGTGTTGCCTGATTAATTAATTTTTGTTAGAAAATAGGATATGAAATTACAGGTGGCTGAGAGATCTTGAGAGCCCGAGAAACCAGCTTCTTCTGTCGAGCAGCCCAAATTTTGTAGAAAAGTACATATGCTTATTTGAAATACTTGAAACCTCAGTGCAAGCTACTAAATAAACCTTACTGTACAGTATATTCAATATTCAATCTGAACTCAGGCTATTTGTTATTGTTTTTCATTTCCACAATCTATAATGGATGTAATAAAAATGCTAGTCTCTCACAACTCAGCATCCAGAGATATTATCCACAGATTATCAGCAACAGTTTATGAACACATATAAACATAATCACAATCAAAGTTGGCTAAAGTTGGACACTGAGTTGGAGGAAGAGGTCCCAACAACGTTCCATTTTTAAACCCAACCCCCCCTCCCCCTATGGATGAGTCAGATTCCTACAACCCCAACATTTTGTCGGAATCCTTTGAAAAATCTTTCCTACCCCCCTAATTTCTTGTCAGTTTCTTTGAAAAAAGATTCCTACTAGTCTTATTCTAAGGAACCTCATCCATAGGGGGAGGGGTTCAGATTAAAAATGGAACGTCCCAAGTGGAGCAGTGTTTTGAATAACAAAACAAGTAATATATATATAAAGAAATAGCAACATATTTTGGCATCTTGGCAATGATCCTCTGTTGTCATGAAGGGTCTTTAGGCTGCTAAAACCTATTAAACAAATGGAGAAAAAAAACATGATCAAACATGTGAAAAGAAACGAATATAACTCGAAAACAGTAGTGTGAAACTCGTGCTGATCACTCCCGCGAAATCAAAAGGACATGTCACGAAACACGAAAAAAGCTACAACTTCAAGTCCAATTTTCACCGTTAAACGGCGGGGGCCGCCGGGCCCGCCGACCTTTTCATAAAACGTAACTATCCAACTACATTTCTGTGTAAAAATAATCTAAGATATTGATCACTAGTAGCAAAGAAAACGCCATATGTGTACCCATGTCACCACACGAATGATAAACAAAGGTTTCCAAGACAGCTCGGTTTTCATTGACAAATTTTGATACGAAAAATGCTTACCTGAACTTATAGCTTGAACCATAGCTTGCTGAGGTAATCCTCTAACAGATCCCGAAAATGATGAACTGAAACGCTCGATAACAGAAGAAATCCACCGAAAAAGGAACGAGCTATCCTCACTCAAGACACAAAAACAAGTCCGCCATGAGTATCGCCAAGCTGACGCGTGATTGGACGAATGTAGTCACGTGAACCGTGTCCGACACCGCCTGGACTCTGGGTACGAGATTGCATTGTTTTAAGAACTTCCGGTACTACTGCTCATGCTCAACGGTCAGCCAATGAAAAAAATTGATTTAACCGTCGCTCCCAGAGTTCCTTGTTGCCCGTTACAGCCGCTGGATAAGGGTAACGTGGACTCTGGGTACGAGATTGGGTGTTTTAAAATGGCCGTCAATATTGTTGGCGGAAGTTAATGGAAAGTGGAGCGAAGCCTGGAACGCAGCCCAAGCCTCGGCCCGGCGCAGCCTCGCTCGGGGATTTCCCAGGAGGCACTTCGCCTGGTTCAATCGTCGTTAGCGCTGCTGTCGCGTACACATGCAGTCCGATCGTTGCGTAGTTTTTTTTTCGTCGCTTTTTTCTTCGCTTTCCGTCCTTGTTCCCGACCCGTGCTGTCCAGCAACGCATAATGAACCAGTCAAGCCGTGGAGTGCCTTTATCAACTGCCGTGTCCGTCGCTGGAACGTTGACAAACTCGCTCAACGGCTCCTCAAGTGTTTTGCTCTTATGCCATCTTTACCGTCGCTGAATGAATGAATGAACGGATCAATGAATGAAAGTTTTTCCGCTTACGGTCCATTCGCTTCCAGTCGGCGTCCCAGAGCAACCTCCAGGCCGGATTAGAGCCGACGGTTACTGCCCCCATTCAGCAAGCCTTTCGTGGACTGCCTCAAGCAGCCGGATCGTCGTCCGATATCGTTCGCGCCTTGTGTTGGTTCGTTCTCACTTTCACACAGCCTTCGTCACGGTCTGCTGCACATTTGTGTCTTCGTCGCTGTCCATTCGCCGCTTCGGGAAACACGAGAAGGTCAAACTCAACGTCCTGGTACAGTCCCATGTTCGCTATGGCCATCCAACAGGCTTTCGGATCTGCCGCTCTCATGATCGCTACATTAGGCTGATTTAGCAATGACGACGGGGACGTCACTTGAGGACGTGAAGACACACTGCGCTCAGGTTCGCTGCCACAACTCTCAAGATCTTTGCAGTCGGGCACACCGCTCTCAGGATCGTTGCAGTCGCTCACACCGCTCCCAGGATCGTTGCAGTCGCTCACACCGCTCTCAGGATCGTTGCAGTCGCTCACGTCGCTCTCAGGGTCGTTGCAGTCGCTAACGTCGCTCCCAGGATCGTTGCAGTCGCTCACGTCGCTCTCAGGATCGTTGCAGTCGCTCACACCGCTCCCAGGATCGTTGCAGTCGCTCACACCGCTCTCAGGATCGTTGCAGTCGCTCACGTCGCTCTCAGGGTCGTTGCAAGTCGCTCACGTCGCTCCCAGGATCGTTGCAGTCGCTCACGTCGCTCTCAGGATCGTTGCCGTCACTCACACCGCTCTCAGGATCGTTGCAGTCGCTCGCACCGCTCTCCGGATCACCGAACACAGTACGTAATAAGGGCTGTTCCACGAGCCCACATACCAAGCCTGCCAGTCGATGGCCAGGTTCGCGACCGAACACAGTACGTAATAAGGGCTGTTGCACGAGCCCACATACCAAACCTGCCAGTTGTTGGCCAGGTTCGCGACCGAACACAGTACGTATTAAGGGCTCTTGCACGAGCCCACATACCAAACCTGCCAGTCGATGGCCAGGTTCGTGACCGAACACAGTATGTAATAAGGGCTGTTGCACGAGCCCACATATCAAACCTGCCAGTCGATGGCCAGGTTCGCGACCGAACACATTACGTGATAAGGGCTGTAGCACGAGCCCACACATTCAACCTGCCAGTCGATGGCCAGGTTCGCGACCGAACACAGTACGTGATGAGGGCTGTTGCACGAGCCCACGCACCAAACCTGCCAGTTGATGGCCAGGTTCGATAACCTGCCCACTGAAGGCCAGGTTAGCGAATGTGCCCAGTATGCAACACGGGCTGCTGCGAGAGCCCGCAATAAACTGACCACCAAAGGCCAGGTCAGCGACCCTACCCAATACGTAAACAAGAGCTGCTGGGAAAGCCCGCAGTAACCTGCGTGACGAAGACCCGGTTAGTGAACGTACACAGTATGTAACAAGGGCTGCGGCGAGAGCCCGCAAGGCCAAGTTAGCGAACCTACGCGGTACATAAACAAGGGCTGGATGGCCAGATGGTGGTCCAGTCCAGGGTCTAATCCAATTTTTTCGCGTAGGCACCCCCCCCCCCCCCCCCCCCCCAAAAAAAAAAAACAAGATGGACACCATCCACCGCGACCTCAATCGGAAGGTCCGTAAAGAACAACGAGTTACGCCAGCCAGTGCGCGTACTGTTCCCAAAGTGAGCCAACGTTGTTGGTCAGAACGCAACAACAACAACAACAAAAAAAATCCGGGTCGTCCGCGCTTGGTACGCAAGCAGAGACCACCCGAGGCGAACGCACGAAGCTTCGATCGAGGCGATGGAAGAATCCTCGCGATTGTTGATACAGATGAAGCGGCCAGCCTACTTCGAATCCAAACAAGACTGAACAGGCTGCCTGCGCCAGGGAAATACACGCATGTGTAAGACAAGGGTGGCGGCCAATAATTCGGGAACGTAGGAACGCCCCAACATGATCCATACGCGAGTAAGTCTTAAATAAAAGCTCATATGCTGTTGACTTTGCAGTCGGGCACACCGCTCTCAGGATCGTTGCAGTCGCTCACGTCGACCTCGGCGATATGTAGAGGCCTAGGAGCTAGGCAAGCTCTCAGGATCGCTGCAGTCGCTCACACCGCTCTCAGGATCTTTGCAATCGGGCACACCGCTCTCAGGATCGTTGTAGTCGCTCACACCGCTCTCAGGTTCGCTGCAGTCGCTCACGCCGCTCTCAGGATCGTTGCAGTCGGGCACACCATTCTCAGGATCGTTGCAGTCGCTCATGCCGCTCTCAGGATTGTTGCAGTCGCTTCCGCCTCTCTCAGGAGCTTTGCAGTCGGGCACACCGCTCTCAGGATCTTTGCAGTCGCTCACGCCGCCCTCGGGATCATTGCAGTCGCTCACGCCGCTCTCAGGATCGTTACGCCTCCCGGTAGTCATTCCTTGCCGTGTTCCTATCGTTCGGTCGTGTCTCGCTTACACTGCTATCGAGGGATGCAAAGTCTAGGGCAACAGGGACCTGGCCCCCACTTAGTGCTTGGAGCCTTCCCTCGCCTTTGGCTCGTCAGTTTGGTGTCGGTTTCCATAGAAACCGTCCAAGCACCTACCCCTCAGTCGGGTCCCCGCCTTCGCTTCGAGGGCCAGTCCACTGGGGCCTCGATCCTTTGCATCTCCAGCCACACCCCGCCGTCCGTTCGAAGCGTAACGAATACATTAAATGGCCGTCAATATTGTTGGCGGAAGTTAATGGAAAGTGGAGCGAAGCCTGGAACGCAGCCCAAGCCTCGGCCCGGCGCAGCCTCGCTCGGGGATTTTCCCAGGAGGCACTTCGCCTGGTTCAATCGTCGTTAGCGCTGCTGTCGCGTACACATGCAGTCCGATCGTTGCGTAGTTTTTTTTTTTCGTCGCTCCCGCCCTCCCTTGTCCCTTCTATCCTTTCCCTTTCCCCTCTCGTTTCATTCTCCACTGACATCGGTCAGTGTGACTTGATGTAAAGGGTCTCGCTGTGGTGTCGGTTTCCATAGAAACCGTCCAAGCACCTACCCCTCAGTCGGGTCCCCGCCTTCGCTTCGAGGGCCAGTCCACTGGGGCCTCGATCCTTTGCATCTCCAGCCACACCCCGCCGTCCGTTCGAAGCGTAACGAATACATTAAAACGAAAACTCGACGGTTTGTAAGATATAGCGCGCGCTGTGATTGGCTAATATACTCAGGGCCGGATTTTCTTGGGAGAGACCTGCAGTAAAACTCTCAATAGCTCGGGAAAGTACAGACCTCGATCGCTTCGCTGATCGGCCACAAGAAGTAATTAAATAAGCTACAGTTTCATCTCCTTCATAAGACACTAAATGTACGAGTAATATGAGTTCTGTTATGCTTTGTGGAACAAGAAATAAAACAATAACCTGGGTCTGGCTACCGGAGTAACCTTCTCCTCTCTTTAATGTTACGGGGATTCAAAAACGCACTGGGAGGACTGGAAGCGAGGTTGGGTGATTGGGAGTCGCCTGATGACAACTTGGGTAAAAATATCATTTATTCTAATACAATTGTTAGGCAGAGAAGAGGGCTTGGGTTAAATAAAGAAGAGCGCTCAATCTCGTTCCCAAAGTCCTCGTTACCCTTGTCCAGCGGTGGAGCGGCCAACAAGGACCTCTGGAGGAAGCGATCCGCCATGACAGGATTCTTGGACTTCCGGTTCTATTGCGCATGTGTTCGACCCCATGTTTCAACTGGCGCCAAGATTCTTGGACTTCCGATCTTACTACGCAAGTCAGGCGGATCACTCTATCCCAGAGGTCCTTGTTGCCCGTTACAGCCGCTGGACAAGGCTAACGAGGACTCTGGGAACGAGATTGAAGAGCGCTTGGATTGGCAGAGAAAAGATACGAAGTCTCACCACATCTTCACCGTAGTCAAGCGCTCGAGCATGCGCAAAGGCGTAAATTCTGGCTGCCTGCGCGCCAATTTCCCGCTCAAATTTTTGAAGTAAAACCATTGCAACAGCCCGAAATCAAAACCTTGAAGGAAATAAAAGTAGGTAAAAGGAAAAGTTTAGCCTTTTTAAAACACAACGTTTACCAACAAAATTAGACGTAATGTAATGATAAGGTTTGTCGGTACACAGGCAGCCCAGGCTCTGTATGCGAATATCAAATATTCAATGTTGATGTTTATGGCGGCGATTTGAATATTTATAGCAAATGTATGAGAAACTCACGAAATACATTCTAAATACTATCTTTTCGAAGGAAACTAACTAAAACTGACTTACATTGTGCAAGTGTTTTGTTATTTTATGTTTGGTGTTCCTGGTGCCAGTTTAAAGCCATTTAGACGAGTTTTGCTTTTTCAGTTGACCGTCCATTATGAATAATTTAAAGGCCGGCGACAATTATGTGAGTACGGATCCAATGGTCCGCACTCGAAGCTCAATAAATTCCACAAAAATGCTCCAGTCTCCTCAAAATTACCTTCATTGCAGACGTCCATGCTCTTAGCTTCTGTTCGCTACCTCTAGGGTTCCAAGGTTGACTTTAATTGCTCGAGAAACGCTCGTGTTCGAGCTCTTGTCTTTAATATTTTCTTTCGCGTTGTGCGTGTCCCCAACGTCTGAGACACCTCATTTGAAATTCAGCGACATCGTGACCAAATTTACCTCGACCGTGGAGAGGCATGGTGCAATTGTTTCCTTGCAAAAAAAAACACCAAATACGGTATTCGCATACAGAGCCTGGGCTGCCTGTGCATCAAGTAGCAACCTCGTACCCAGGGCCTTCTCTCTTTTTTCAAGATGGCGGCTGACGGAGAGGGCTGGATCACGTGATCCAATATATTTGGAGATTTTTAAGGTCACGTGATCCAGCCTCTCTCTCGCTGCCATTTTGAATACAGAGAAGGCCCTGGGGACGAGGTTGATCGGTTGATCAAGTAGTGATGAAGTTCTAGATCCTCCGTCAGTTCTTTCGTGTTCACGTGACGGACACATGGTGAGGTCGGCTGATACTAACTCGTCCCCAGTCGTCTTTTGTCCTTTTTTTGGAGAAAGGCGAGAGTCATGGGGACTGGAAGAAAATCAACGATGGGGCTCCCCTCACCGCCGCGCTTTTCTCGTGTGAGTTTAAGCGACCACGACGGCAACGCCCTAGTGAGCGGAAATGGAGCTTCCGCTCGGCCCATTCCCGCTCGCTCGCGATTTCCGCTCTCTCGCGCTTCGAGCTCGCTGTCGGAAAGAAAGAGGGACTGCTCGCAGTCTAGCAACGCCCAGGCTAACGTCGATTAAAATATGAATTTATATTTTACTTCAGAATCTCGCGAATCTCTGGTTCCACTCAGTTTGTCTATCGGTATCAGAACTAAAGGAAGGCCTGATACTCAGGCTAATGTAAAGGCAGCGTTCAAATCCAAAGAGAAACTTGAAAATTCGTCGTTGCGGTTCACGTTCTCCGAAAACCCAGAATTTGATCATTTCACGTTGTTGTTTTGCAGAGGACGGCTAAGAAGTTAGCCTGCGTGGCAGGCGTATAAAGGGGAGGGTCCCTTCCCTATCTACGCCTGCCACGCAGGCTACTAAGAAATCTACCAAATAGTACAACGCACGTGCAGAGCTATTGTACTGCTAATTTTAAACCTTTCGTTTAGCGACGTTCTTGTTGCCTTTGCCGTCGTGGTTAGGAGACTGGGATAGGCCTGGGAACGAGTCAGCTGCAGTGAGTAAAATAATCATGATATCGGACACGAGACAAAATAACAAAACAGTTGTATTTGAATCACATCACCAACAGAGCGTGAAAAACAAAACAAGCATCTTTAATTGTGAAATATAAACCTTTGTGGTGGTAGCTTAAGCCTGGTTTCCATATGATCGCGATCATATGGAAACCAGGCTTAATGGATCAAACTCTTGACGTATAAAGTTTGAAATACAGTCGGACCTCCCGTAAGCGGACACCCTCGGGACCAGAAAAAGTGTCTGCTTAAGAGGTGTCCGCTTATGGGAGGTTAAAAATGTAGTGTTTGTATGTAGCTGGGAACATGACCAAGTGTCCGCTTACGAGAGGTGTCCGCTTATGGGAGGTTAAAAATGTAGCGTTTTCTGTAGCTGGGAACATGACCAAGTGTCGGCTTACGAGAGGTGTCCACCTACGGGAGATGTCCGTTAGCGGAGGTTCGACTGTATTAGCAAACATTTGTTGATCCTCTGAAAACACAAATAAGCTTAAGTTGTGACTTCATGTAAGACCATTCCACATGTAATATTTCTTGGCCTGTAACACTATCAACATTTCCATATCTTTGGCATATCAGCTTTTATCAAACACTAAACTATGAATCAGGTCCTTGGAATAAAGACAAACATTTTACATCCCGAGAAGAAAGCCGTCCCACTTATGGTTACATATACATGGTTACACCAATATGGAAACACTTATTCCCAAAGGAAACGTTCAAACTCTTAAGCCTGGTTTTCGCAAGCGAAGCAAGCACACGCGCAAGCACAATAGTTCTGTGCAAGTGAAAACGAACGCAAGCACAAGAACGAAATATTCACCAGCGAGATTTGATCATGGTTAAAACCAAGTTTTTGCGCATTTGACTGACGGAAAACATGAATCTATTGTTTTACTCATCGACTGAAAGCTCGAACAATGTTTTTTTCGCTTGAAAACGAAACGAACAATTTTCACGGCAACGACGTTTTTAACCAGCAAGATTCGTAGAATCAAGGCAAGCAAAATAAGCACAATAACTCATAAATGACTTTCGGAGATAATTTTCAGAACTAACCTTTGTTTTGTTCAAAATTTCCTTCAAAATAATATTAATAATGCTTTTTTCCTTGTGCTTGTGTTATGTTCCGTTTTCACATGCGACGCAAGCACAAGGATCAACATATTTTGATCCTTGTGCTTGTGCTTATGCTTGCGTCGCGCCCGTTTTCACGGTGAAATAAGGGCTCTTGTGCTTGCGCTTGTGCTTGCGTCGCCAGTGAAAACCAGGCTTTATTGAGCATTTAAATAAGCTGCAGAGTGAAACAGATATATAATGATCGATGATAATTTCTACAAAACTTGTTTCAGGGTCCAGTTGTGCTTTACGAACATAATCATTTGTTATACCAATATTTTTCCAATCAACCCAATATACGAGACAAGATTTGGAGTACAATTTTATAGCGAAGGTAAACGCAAGGATATTTTTAAAATACATCAGAAAAAACTGAAAGTTGACGACGTTTCGACGCTACTTCACGTCATTATCAAGTCAAAAGTAAAATGAAAACTAAGCATATAATTATATAGATAAGTGAAACAATAGGAAATTTGATAGTCCTATGGGTATAGTTCCCATGAAAATTAAGACGGATTCCGCTCAACGTTCGAGCAATAAGTGCAAAATTAATTACTAAAAAACTACTCATAGCAAGGTAACATTTTGAATACTATTTGAAACATATCACTTTAACTCACTTCTCCAAGTGACCCCGCAATTAAATTCTCAAGCATTCTCGAGAAAATTAATGTCAAACCTCGTAAAAAATTATAAAAACGCACGCCATTTTGTTTTGAACTGACATGAAGCGTCTTTTTAATTAAAATATATAATGACTTCTCTCGCAGGGTCAGCTTGGGAGCTAATTTATCGATAATTTCTTCTTAACTGTATTCAAAATGTTACCGTGCTATGAGTATTTTTTTGGTAACTTAATTTTTTGCACTTATTGCTCGAACGTTGAGCGGAATCCGTCTTACATAGCTACATAATCAAAACAATAAAGTGTTTATAAATGAACAGTTTGGCCGATGGCAGAATAACGATGTTCACTGATGCGTTGATGCAGGTGTCGGGCAGTATACCCAACATAATTTGCATCGCACAAATCACACTCAAAAAGATATACAACGCATTGTGTGTTAACATAATCGGAGGCTTGATTTCCTTGACACTCAGAATTTGTGATAATTTCTTGCTTGTAAAGACAGGTTGCCAGATATATATATTAAAATAATTCTATTAAAATAATAGAATTATAGATATATATAGATATAGATATATATTAAAATAATTCTTGATCATTATACAGACGATATATTTTTGAAATCCGCAAACCTATCCCGGAATGAGATGTATAAAATATATCAAGAAAATATTTGATATTAAGTTTCCGATTCTCAACATCGTGAGTACTCTAAAAGTTACGTCACGTTGCTTAGCAACATCTCTATGGTAATGGGCTCAGTTAATTTTTGGAGACTTGATTTCTAATTGTCCCTCAGCTGCCTTCTGGAAGACATTCTTTCACTCGTCACGCAATCTTCCCTCTTTCGGCAAGGGGAGATTGCGTGACGAGTGTCACGCAACGGCCCCTAAGCAGACTATCAAAAGAATGAATGAATGTCACTAGATATACAAGTTTTTAAAAACAAAAATCTCAGTGGGATGGGAGAGGGGTGAGGAAGGATATGCTAAGTTATAACACTAAATATACTAAAAAACACTGTAAATAGTTTTTCTCTTCACCCAAAACAACACCGTCATTTTGTTTCTACAATACAATCACGGTCAAAATAACTATAATCATAAAAATGTTCCTGTGATATCCTTCCACACCCCCCCCCCCCCCCCCCCGCCTCACTGAATGATCGCCAGAACTTAAAAACGCTGCTAAAATGCAACTGCAAAATGTTACTCCCTAAATAATAGCTAAGTACAAGTATAGCAGACTAGCATAGCATAATAACTAGGATATATATTGTAGCATTGATGGAACACCAAATTCTCAGTACTGAATTGTAAAGGAAATGTATGACAACCAGTAAAGAGAATCAGTGTGTCAATCATGTATCATACAGCTTCTCGTAATGCCGCATAAAGACCTGCTGATATCAAACCTGAAAAAAAATCAGAAAAAAACCCTTCAACATTAAAGGGTTTAATAACAGAAACTATAACCGGCCAAGACAAGAGTAGCTGGGAATGTTGTACAATTACAGTGAGTTCTGAAAGTCAGTAGATACCATAACTGTTTGAGACCCCCCCCCCCCCCCCCCCCCCCCACCCCCTATCAATGCTAGAGCCTTTGTGAGTAAGGTTACTTGAAATTCAACATTGAAAAGGGGAAGGGGGGGGGGGGGGGGGGGGGAGGTGACAAAGTTGCTTACGTTCCAACATATCTTGGGTCTATTGGAAATCTATACATTTCATTGGCCATGTCATTGTCGACAGTCTATTTGCTGGTAGTCAACACTTGTACATTATTATCACATTCTGAGCAGATTCGAGGCCCTCATCTCCAAATGAATTCCTGACAAAGTACTGTCCTACATCAAATGATTTATTTAGTGTGCGATTCTTTAGCTTATTGAAATGCTAAAATAGAATGCAGTTTCCCTTTAAATCACACAATGGAACTGACCTGCAAACGGCATGGTCACAACCCACGCTAGTATAACATTCCTGAATAACGACCAATCAACAACTTCCTTGGATCTGACTCTTCCGACCATTACAACAGAACCCACTTTACAGTGTGTCGTGCTGATGGGAATGCCAAGGTTAGACGCACACAGAACAGTCAGGGCTGAACCAATTTCAATTACAAAACCACTGAAAAAGAGAATGCAAGTTGTAGTCGGGTGATATTTGTCTATCATGCTGGTGAAATGTACAAAAATCACCTGGAACCAATTTTTGACGTAAACTTGATTGACAGCAAGAGAGTAAACAGACGTCTTAAATTTACACACTCAATTTATCTTCCATGAGAGAAATGTCTGAAATTATTCACCATATTGATGACCAGGCTTTTAGCCAGAATTTGAAAAGTGGGTGTCCTGGAGGTATGTCCCCCATAAATTTGTTAAAGCTTTGATACATTTTTCATTATTTTTATCCCAGAATTGGGCATGATAGGACACCTGGACGCCCTTCTGGCTGAAAGCTTGTTGATGACTTAGCTCAACAGAGATCAGACATTGTGTTTAGTGTCTCTGATTGGTTGTTACTTGGTTAGAATTTTCCGTGCAAGAGTAACAGTCACCAGGGATACACTGTACATGGATCTCTGAAGAAACGTACAGCTGTCATGTCATTAGTATGGAATTCTTTGAGTTGAATTTCACCCGGGAAGAGTTGAGCAGCCAACAAAACACATCTGTTTACCCAGGCGTTCTTAAAAAGAAGAAAGTTGATGAACTTTTTATTTTGCATAATTTCAATAACAGCATTCTCACGCAATACCTTGATGGAGTGATAGGAGTCAGATCCTCCCCAACTGTCTTAATGACGCGACGTCCCCACACAAAGAGTCCAATGCATATGCCGACACCTCCATAAACCAGGATCCACACAGGAATCAGAACTTTGTCTTGTATCGTGCCTGACCAGTAAATAACCCACAGCGAGATCAATGGACCAATGGCATTGCTACAATTAAAATAAAAAATAACAAATTCAACTTGGGTAATCAATGTTGCTTTGTGTATAAACTGTGTATTTGCTCAAGACTGTTAGTGTCAGCACATGCTCCCAATCACTAATCCCTTGTAGTGTTTACACATGGGGACTGGTTATTGGGACACTGTGATTTGCTCTGGAATTCTTTCAGTCATAGTGACTTGAAATACAATCAGCAACACAATTTGAGGGAGGCGGGGGGGGGGGGGGGGGGGGGGGGCAAGTCCAGTTTGATTTGACGGAAAAAGTTGCACTGAGAGTGAGGGACCGCATTTTGTTACCATGATGAGATTTTTGACGAAACAGGATAAAACGCCATTTTGGACAGCATGCGGTTAGTAGCTACATGTAGTCCTGTGAAACATGTGTTAATGCACGAAATATTCCCTTGAGATGATAGTTGTGCTAAAAATAAGTAATAAATTAAACTGAAAATTTGAAAATCTAGTAAAAAATATAAGTAGTCTTTGATTGTGTGACTGAGCATCCAAAGCTTCTGTATAACGTCAAGATACATTATCATCATCATCATCATCATCATTGGTCTTTGTCGTGCCATGCGACCCATGCATAAGGTTGATACATTACATTAACTCAATTACCTCACATCATTTCCACCATGAGCAAAGGCTCCAAACGATGCTGTTAAAATTTGCAAGAATGCAAAAAGCTTCCCAGTTTTGGGTTCATCTGTTACTCTCTTCCGCGCTTCCATGAGAAGTGACATTCCTCGTGATCGCGCTCTTACTTTCTGTGCTTCGTCCGGCACAGCTGTCCCATTTTCCTGAATCAACTCCTTGGTGTCGCCTGGTAGCTCATCAGACGGCGTCTGACTCAAGTCTCCAATTGAAGCCTCGGCAGTTGTTCCCGAAGGCAAAGTTAACGTGACTTTGTCATCGTCAACTTGTTGGTTGTGTTCTTCATCAGGTTCTTTCATCTCTTTGTTGTTTGGAGATAAATAAACAAACAAATAAATAAATAACAAATAAACAAACAAATTATATGACATACATGTAATACAGTGTTTCATACACACACAATCAGTGTACAATGTGTTTCGAACTCTGTGGATTTTATTGTTTGTTGTTCAATATTCTACAAAATTAAATTGGTGTTCTTGCCCTGGGAGAGTGAGACTACTCAGGATTTAAAGTGATGGGGAGGTGCGAATGGGGACATATATTACAACCTAAAAAATCCCTAGGGCTTGAAGCGAAATCCAAAAAAAAAAGTTAAACCCCCAAAATCCCATGCTGGATTTTCTAACCTTAATTGTAGCACTAAGTACAGACTGAAACATTTTTTTCTATCATGAATCTTCCCATTTTTTGAATACCCCCAAAAATCCCTCCCAAAATCAAACTGCCCCCCAAAACATACTTGCCAAAATTTTCTTACCCATTGAAAAACATCCCTTATCCAAAAAGTCGTTTGCACCTCCCCGTCACTTTAAATCCAGAGTACCACCTTCCCCTGGGTGTTGTTGTGAGTGAAAGGGTTAATGTACCTACCACTTAAATCTTGATCATCCACGTTAACTTGAGGTTCAGAGACTGTTGATGACTTGGATCGGAATGACACACCCCTGGCTGCCGGCGCCACAGATGGTCTCCTGTCAGATTCATCATCATTGCCGTACACTTCCCGTATGATCTTCTTCTTCAAGTATGGACTGATAATGAAGTGAACTAACACTGCCGCTAGGATGCCGCCTCCAATTGACAGGATTAACACACCATACAATGGAATCCGGTCAAAACCCAATACTAAAAAAAAAAAAAAAAAGTGGGTACTTTTAAGCTACATAATTAGCCATCTAAACCAATCTTTTCTGAGTCAATGCATGATATTTATATCTTGAGATTTTTACAGCTTCAGAAATGAGCCTAACAATTTTCAAAAAGTCTAAAGATTTTGCACGACTTCCAAAGATGTTCTTAAGATTTCCAATGTTTGGAATCAGCTGAAAATTAAACAACCTTGTCACCAAGTCTTTTCCCTTAAAAAATGGAGAATTTGCAACAGCAAAGCGCAATTTCCATGGGACATTCTTTTCATCAAGTTAATAACCTGCAAAATGGTTAATTTGAGGTTTACAAGCTCCAATTTGTGAACCAGGTGTGAAAAAGTATTGTTCCTTATGTACAAGATCAAAGTTTTAATTAGACCTGTAAGCTTGCACAAGATTTACAGATAACGTGTGAGAGTTGGGAGGTACATGTACATTTATCGCAATCTGATCTCTCATGAAATCTCAATAGGAATTATTTACTGGTTGAACAGCTACAAGCTATTGAGGGTTTAACTTGAACTAATTTACATCAAATACTGTAACAGCATTAGCTAGTACGGTGTCATGTACTGACATGCCCAGTTAGACCAACAAGTTAAGTTTTGATAAATCTAATCTACTCAGACTGTACCATGAGATCCCTTGAAAAACACTGAGAAGAAATTGATGGCGATTGTAAATGCATAAAATAAAGGAAGCATCTTCAAGCCAATATCAAACGATGTTATCTGAAAAATATGGAAGAAAAATGAGATTTAAATAAAGTGATCTCTAACCTAAAATAAAACTCTATATATAATTATATATGTCCATGCCATCAAAAAGATATTGGTTCTTGAAAGTGATAATATGCACAGATGACTAGAGGGCATGTGATGTGCATTTTATTGCTAATTCCTCCTGTGTTCTATATTCACAAGCATCAATCTACAATGCACAATACTTTAATATTAAGGGCTGCAAATAATTTTTTTTTCTTGAAAGGACATGTGTCCGACTATCAGTCACATTTTGGTCGGACAAAACAAAAATGAGGTCGGACATCATATTACAGTACCGCTTGATATGCAAACCTACTCATTTAATGCGTTGTCATCGCAGAGTAAACTACATGTAGTTTGTGTTTAGAATAAAACACGTTTTGGAAGACAAAAAAATTGTCCAGACATGATGTCTGACCACAGTTGGGATTTCATCGCACATTGGCAAATTTTGGTCGGCCATTGTCCAATCACCGACTGTTATTTGCAGCCCTGTGTACTGCTCCTCGTTTCTACACAATAGATTCGTATATTTTTAAAATAATGCTATAAATTTCAGGGTACATAGGAGTAAAAAATAAAATCCAAAACATTATTTTAAGGTACAAGCCAAGTAAAAAAAAAGCTTTCTTTAAACACACCTTGCACAGGATAAAACGTCGAATAAGTAAAAATAGAACAGAGCTTGTAATTCCAGACAACAGTGGGGACACAATCCAAGAAACAGCTAGAAAAACAAACGCAACATTTTCATTTCAAGTAGGCAGGATCTCGAATATTATATATTAATTAATAAACTAAGTGACCTAATACCAAATTTAAAAAATTATATTAAAAGAAATGTATATTTAATAGCAATAATTTAATAATAATAAAAATTATTATTACAGGAGAATTTATTAGTTTGGTCTTTGGTTTGACATCAAAAGGAGTAAAAACATTATTGTAGTACAGTCGAACTTCCTGTAAGCGGACAACCTCGCGAGGTGTCTGCTTATGGGAGGTTAAAAATGTAGTGTTTGTATGTAGCTGGGAACATGACCAAGTGTCCGCTTACAAGAGGTGACACCTCTCGTAACCTGTCCGCCTACGGGAGGTGTCCGTTAGCGGAGTATTATGTGTTAATAATCTCACCAATAAGTCCAAACGTTTTCCATTTAATTCCTGACAGCCCGTGTGCCACTAATGCATAGCCCATGGTCGCACCAACGACACTGTGTGTTCCAGACACAGGGAGGTTGAAGAATGTTGCGACTATCAACCATATTCCAGTACCACTAAGAGCACTAAGCGAGCCAAGCATAGCCAACTCTTCTGTGCCATTAAACGACTGAATATCTATGATACCTTTTCTGACAGTGTCTATAAACAAAGAATTAGATATATCATAAAACTCATTGACAAATAATTAATTAATAATTAATTATTGAGATCTGCAATTTTTCCAAGGGGGGGGGGGGGGGGGGGTGGAGGGGGTGGCAAAGGGTATGGTCTGAACATGGGTATAGATTTTGAACAATTTTTAAGGGTCAGGTCTGCCATTGGGTATGGAAATTCGCATATTTTGGTGTGAAAAGCGTAAGGGTTAAAAATAAGTAGGCGACACACCCCACCACAAATTTCGAGAAGTACCCCCCACCCCTGGGAAATTTTTACCCTTTGCTTCAGAAGTAAGTTTTCAGTCATTGCTAGTAAGAACTAATCACACTGGAGAAGGAATTTGTGATATAGATTGTGTGATCGTTTTTTCAAAAGGTAGACTGAAACTATCAGTGCGTGAAATTTAATTTTCAACCTTTATAGGCTACTTCAACCAACATTATTTTTATAGTTAACAAAAAATCAGTTGTGCGTTTCCTGCTAAGGCGTTGTTTCAGCACCCAGGCACATAATTCATTCTTTGTTAAGCCATTACCGGGACGTTCCTCTAGGGAATATTTTATTTTAATCAGGCATGCTGGATGAAAGAAAGTATAAATTTCCCACAGTAATTAAATTTATGCAATATTACTACCTTGTCAAACAACACTGAATGTATGTATTATCGGATTTCATTTATGAAGATATATTACACCTGTTCAGCCAATATTAGAGCGCGTTTACAGTTTAGATGGTGTGATGTTCCACCTCAATGAATTGAAAATTTATGCATTCCATCAATTATTATTATAATGAATACAAACCAATTAATTTAAAATTGTAAAAGCTAACATCGCTTTGTACCGTATAAACATCAGTACTTAAGGAGGAAATTGATATTAATTTCTGTTATAAATATTACCTGTATAGTGCACTTTAAATATTAATAAAGATAAGACATGAATATGAAATATCATGTGAAGAAATGATGAGCTTTGGTATAAACTACATTTAAATTTTCATTGTTTGATGTGGATTAAAACAATTGATGCTAACTTGTCCGATGGCGTCGTCTTTAATTGTTTTTGTACAAACTTAACGTACATTTGCAAGTTAGTTGTAAACTTATAAATATATATATGAGCCCGTTTCACTACAAACACATCAAATATATTAAATTAAGCATGCAGACATGCACAACACAGTACCTGATACCCTGGCTCCAATAAGTATCGCGCCAGCGAGCTCGAAAATCGTTGCAATAACACAAGCTTGCCGAAGGGTTAAGACTTTAGCTCCAACTGAAGTTCCAAATGAATTCGCTACATCGTTTGCTCCAATGCCAAAAGCCAACACAAAAGCGACAATGAAACCCACGATAACTATCCACAGATACTCAGGGTCTTGCGGTTCCAGCATATTCGGTTTTTCTCTTGTAGAGGGTCAACGCATTTACATCGGATCCTGTCGTTAAAGAATTGTACTTATTTTATCGTTTTTTTTTTCAGAGAGCTTTGAAGTCTTTGAGCACTTGTAGGTTATATTTGCAGAGCCACGGCGTATAAGCGCGAAGCTTGTATATTTTCAGATTTGTCCCTGGGGGTCAATGGTCCAATGAAATATTGAGTCCAGATGATTTACATCAGTTGGGTCTTGTACCGCAAAATATTGCGATCACACCGAGGCCTGGATAAACAAACAGGCTGGAAATCAGTTTAACACCACGAAACCAGCATTGGAAACAAGAAATTGTAAACAAATGGTGGATAAATTTTGTTCTTACCTGCACGCAAGCAGTCGCACGTGGGAGGAGTATTAAACATAGCAGCGCGCAATGCACAGTGGACTATGAATGTCAACAGCTGTAGAGGCGGACGTGAGCGTAGCGTTGCGTGACAGAGAGGGGCCAGAACTGGACTAAGGCGCGAGTGGCGCGCATATTTGAAATGTTCGTTACGAGCTCTTGTTGGTCAACATTTGCTGGTGTTTTATAATTTTTTGAGTGAAACATGAAATACCAAAGACAATTGTGAAAACCCTCCTTTCCTCCCACCCCCCCCCCCCCCCCCCCACCATCTGCATCATCATTTTTTGCATGCCTTGCATGCCTATCTCATAGTATCCCATGATTCTCTGCGGTCATCACTCTGTCATGGCGGATGTTTAGTGTACGTTTTATAGTTTGGCAGTAAAACGACTCTTTTACCTTTAAAACCTGTCGAAAATCAATAACTTGTGTGGTGTTTAAGTGCATTATACCATCCTATGGAAATGTATCAAGGTTGTACGCCTGGTTTTCCGCCATTGCCGCAAGGGTGGGAGATGAAAGTGGACCCAGGTTCTGGGAGGCCGTTCTTCATCGATCATAAAACAAGAACCACTTCTTGGGAAGATCCGAGAACACAGCAGAAACTTTATTCGGTAAGCTGCATTGTTTTCGTTAGATTTTAGATTTGTTCACCGAAAGTAAGTGAAGTAAGTAAAATAAGAAAGTAATTAGTTCTAAAATAGTGTCCCCAATTTTAATAGTAGATTTCATTCTGCGATGTGTTTTATTGACACTATAATAAAGTTAATTCTTTCTTTAAATAAGCTTACATGTAGAAACTTCAGTATTTGAACACATCAACAACAACGATTAACAATTTGTTAATGTACTTCGATCGATTTATTGAGTTTTATTATTTTGACAGCAAGGAATTATTGAAGGGAATAAGCTTATAGTTATAACTTTAATATTTAATTTTAAGGTATTTTAGGACGGAGGACAATTGTACATATAACGTTATTTCAAAAATGTTTTTTGGCGACTAAGATGGCGTGTTTTATGCTTCATTTTGAATTAACATACGGTCAGAAAAACATGCAAAAGTTCAAATGAACCCAAATCTGTTCTCTGCAAATCAATCTGAGAGAAGCAGGAGATTCGAGTTCATACCATCCGAGTTCACACCACACTTTTTGAGTTGACACAGATGTATATTCTTCGTTCTATAAGTGTGAGGCCACAAACAAATAGTGCAAACTCAAAAAGTGTGGTGCGAACTCATGCAGTCCCAGTGCAAACTTGATTGGGTGCGAAACCTCCACAATCTGAGCAGCAACAAAGTTTGATTGCACCGTTTAGTTCTTTTACATGTAGTTTGAGGTAAATCTAAAAATCTAGAATTACTTGACATGAATGCCCAAAGTTTGGATAATGATAATAATGTACTCAGTAGTCATAAGGCAGATGAGAATTGATCAAAAAAGCCTGTCGTAACTCAGCCCTGTTATCAACAACAATCAGTAGAATGATCACTTAACTTTTTTTTTTTTTGACAGACACCTGGTGGTCATGTGGCTAATCACAGTCCTGCCCAGGTATACCAGATGCAGTCTTCAAATCCTGGTCAACCCTACCAAATGCCTCCTAGTCCAGGACAAGTTTACCAAAGCCCTGGCCAACCTTACCAAATGTCTCCTGGGCAACCAAATCAAATGCTGTCTGGCCAGCCAACCCAAATGCCACCTGGGCAACTGAATCAAATGTCACCTGGGCAACCAAATCAAATGCCTTCTGTCCAGTCGAACCAAATGCAACTTGCGCAACAGAATCAAATGCCGCCTGGCCAACTGAATCAAATGCCCCCTGGCCAGCAGAACCAAATTCCACCTGGAAGGCAACTTTATTCAGCTCCGAGTTCTTATGAATCACAACAAGTGATTCCAAGTCAACCATCGCAGACATCAGGGTCACCTTCTAGACATCCGTATCAGACTTCACTGCCTAGTCCTGGCCAAGCAGCATACCAAATGGCGCCCCAAAACACAAGCCAGGCTTACCAGACTGTACCACCTGGAAATCCTGTGTCGACTCCGAGTGGAATTCACCAAGGTATGTCAACATCAAAACCTGGTGTCCTTTATCAGACACCAGCATCAGGTCAGCAATATCAAGTACCAGCGTCAAATCCAGGCCAAGCATATCAGACCTCGTCGTCAAACCCTGAACTGGCTTATCAACTTCCGTCTTCAAATCCTGGCCAACTGCACGCCGACCCCAGATCACGTCCTGGTCAGCCTATGCAGATACAAATGCCACCTCAACATACCAGTCAAGCATATTCAACCCCAGCATCAGCTGCTGGTGGTCAGCCATACCAGGTATCCTCTCAGATGCCGACTCATCCATATCAAGTTCCACCTCAAAGTCCCAGCCAGGGTCCACCACAGCATACTGGTCAGACATTCCAAGCAGGACAAGCAGGTTATCAGCGATATCAGACACCAGGTCAGCCTCAAGCATATCAGGGACAACAAATGCAGCATCCCGATAAGCCGTACCAGATGGATAATGCGCAAAACAAAATGCCAATACCAGCTGCGCTTGGTGCGACTTCTCCGCATCACCAGCAGCAGCAGCAGCATGTAGTGCCTCCTTCCCCTGTGCCGCAGTCACCTGGGATATCACCTGGTAACCAGCATCCATACCAAGCTAATTACTATTCTTCACCTCATGTACAGAGCATGCCAGGAAACAGAACATCGCAAAACCAAGGAAACGTGCCATCTCCTGTTGTTGGGCAATCTTATCAAACATTGCAATCTAACATGGCGCAAGGATATCCTCAAACAACAGACGGCAGAGCGCCGCCTTACACCTCACCAGCCCCACCACAAGCTACAAACTGGGTCCCCGCCATTTGCTAATCCCCTGCCGCCGTCAACAGTTTCTGGTCACATGACTAGTCCATACCAACCAGTGTCATTCGCATCTGAACAGTCAGTGAGTCGGCAGCCGCAATCCCAGAATCCAGCATCTGGTTACCCTGTAGGTTCGTACGCAAATAGTCCAGGATACACAATCCCGGGTCAACAGCCAGTGCTGTCAAACAGACATCCTTATGGTCAGGCCCCTTCACAAGCTTATGTACCTGGTTACCACCAGCATGGTTTAGCTGATCCTCGAAGTCGTTATGTTGTTCGTAGGTCGCCTTCATCAGATGCTAAAATTAATTCAATTGATGTTCTACTTTGTCATGCAGAGGAGCTGGAACCAAGAGTGTTGACATTTTCAGGAAGAAGAGGTCAGTTGAATCTTTAAGTTTTAACCCTTTCACTCCTAGAGTCAAACCTCGAGTCAATACAAATGTCGGTTGTAACTTTCAAGTCTGTGGATGAAACCCTAGTGTGTGACCATTCAAATGAAAGCTATTGAGCAGTACTTTCATGTGGTACTGTTTATTATGCTGTACAAGGTGGTTCTAACTTTTGAGTATGTGGATGAAACCCCAGTGTGTGACCATTCAAATGAAAGCTATTGAGCAGTACTTTGATGTGGTGCTGTTTGTTTTTTACTGTCTTTTACTATTTTACTCGATTTGGGAGAGAAACTTCACAACTTCTCCTTTTGCTTAAACTGTTACTTGCATGTTCATTCTCATGACAAAGTAAAGAGAAATTACAAGTTGATCACTTCTAGGAACAATTCAACCCCTCCAAACTTTGACCAACAAAGAGTTTCTCCATACAATTTGCCTTCAAGCAATTTTAATTTTTTGATTGCGGTTTGACAGTTGACCGTTTAAGTTTGCATCTCCATGGCCCCATCAGCTACTACAATGTATTAGCTTTAAACAAAAAAACATGATTGTTTATAAATGATGTTCAAAAGCCTCTATACTGTAAGTGCTATAGACTTAAATTAATAATGATTTTGTTTTTTTCGTAGGTGATAGGGAGTTCATTTTCCTGGATGAGCAACTAACAAAATTAATTTTGGATCTTGATAAAGTGCAGACTGATGGATTAGAAGATGTGCGAGTGGCACGCAAGTCTGCTGTACAAAGAATACAGTTCTTAATTAACACTTTAGAAACAAAGGACTGATTCAGCTGCGTCAAGTGACATGCACATCCGCTGTCTTAAGAATAAAGATCAATTAAATTAAATAATATCTTTTAGTTAGAAAGCTAAGGGTTGAACTAGCCATTATGGTGGTTCTTCATCAAGCTACTGTATGGCATGAATTTTTTACAATTAAAAATAAAAACGTTCAACAAAACTTTATATCCCCGACACAATTTTCCACCAAAAATGTGTCTTACAGCGAGGAACCCAAAAGTGTGACCACTTTTAATGAATTCACATTTCTTTCCTGCATGCAGACTAACCAATCAGAAGCCGAGGATAGCTATCTCTGGTTTCTAATTGGATAGCCTGCACACACACAAGAATGTTCACACCTTTGGGCTCCTTACTACATAATGATGATATATTGTTTTGGCCTTTTTGTGCTTCTTGTTGACGTAATAAATTTCAACCCCAGAAAGTTTACCTTTCCAAACTGCAAAAATAACACCCTAAAAGCCAAACAAAACAAAATAATTATATTATTGCTAATTCAAACTCCTTGAAATAATTCATGCTTTACAGTACATCCACAAAGATAGAATGGTGAATAGTAATAATTATCGGTGGCATCATGAAGGGCATGTTTTGCAAAAGATTCCTCAGCATCAAAGTGTAGTTGGGACAAAAAAATACATTTAACCAAGTAGTAAGTAAGTAGGGAGTAGAATTCCAAAAACTTTATACAATTATTATTAGTTAGTGGAAATAATGCCCTGAGAGGACATGTTATTTTTTTATTGGTGTTAATATCAGGCCAAAGGTAAGAAAGTGAATGTAAGAAATCTTTGATCAGCATTTAAATATTGTTTTCTGTTTTTTGTTTTTTTACATTTTGTAACTCTGTTTGGGAGGATTTAATTTTTAGTGAAGACTCGGTGTTACTTTTATTCTCAAGACCTGTGATCAACAGTTAAGAAGAAGTGAAGCCCTATTTTCATTTCAAGTTGCAAACTTTCCTCCAAGTTTACAGTATATTCTCATAATATCTTCGCACAAAGCTTATTATAGGCCATAATTATTATATTCTGCAGCCTCTTCTGGTTGTTCAAAGCTTGTTTTTAATAACCAGACACAGCTGCAATTAATTTTAAGCATTTTTTTAATTAAAACATAGTTTATAATAGTTGCATATTAATCTAAACATGTCTGTTCCAAGTTGTTTTTATTAATAATAGCCAATTATTGAATAAAAATATTATTATTAAAGGATTATCAAGGACAGATGACAATATTATTGGGGTAAGCGAGGTACTCCGTTGTACAAGGTATAAAGAGTAATAATTATTATTGCTCATTCTTGATGCTCAAAACATCTTGAGAAATTTAATTATTAGGTTTCTTGATCATCTTAAATCGGCTTTTACTTTTTGAATCTTTCAAATCAGGGCTAATTTCTACAAGACCTGCATCTTTCATTAACCCCCTTGCACAGTTATTGTAATGTTTAAATCTGTCAGGACCCAGATGAATCCCTCCATACCAACGGGTTACTATGACAATGATATTCTTCACATTAAGTATCTGCAACAGGTGAAGTAGCCTTGACCCAGCCGCTGCTTCGCCATCATCATCGCAGTCCTGAATAAAATTGTTCCGTTGTTCACAAAAAATTCTATATGCCATGACATTGTGCGTTGCATTGTTTATTTTTCGAGATTTCTTTAGTTCTTCCAGAACCTGTTTTACTTGATCTGGTGTAACAACATGAGCAAGGTGGGCTTGAAAAGTACTTTTTCTGTCTGTGAATGGATCGCCATGAACAATCTCTGGGCACGAGTCTGATTTTGTACTCCAGAGTAACTGCAGATCATCAGATGTTATGCAGGCTTCCACACCACCACTGCCGACAGTTGCTGATTCTTTAGATTCATCATTTTTTCTCACATCTGATAATTTTATTTCCTTGTCTAAATTAGGAGGTAGATAACAAAAAATTATTGTATGGAAAAAAATGATGGTGAATTTTTTAAGCTTGGTAGAAATAATGATTAAGATGTTTTATCAGCCAGTGACACAAGCTACTTGGAAAAAAAAAATCTGAGTTCTCCCAACAGGAGTAGAACCTATGACCTTCCGCACACCGGTTGGACGCTCTACCACTGAGCCATGACAGGAGGCTCGTGGGAGCTTTAATAGGTATATAACTTGGTTTAAATGTGATAAACCATGCATATATCAACAAAACTAATCCTATGGAAATAAATTATTGTTTTGACCACAATGGAACATTAGCCAGGAATATTGAGTGCTTTATTGTGGTATCCATAACTCTTTGTAAACATAGAAACAAAAATATTTTATGGAAAATGTAAACACATTAATTCTTTGTTTTGGCATAAATTAGTTAATGAAATTGCATCACCCACTGACTATCAATATTCATCAAAACATTGAACACATTTTCTTTAAGAAGTTTACTATATCAATATTTTAATGCCAGATAAACACCAGCTTTACCAGGACACTCAGTAGAAACTTCACTGCTCAATTGTTGGACGTCATTCTCTCCTCGATCATTGACTTTCCTATCAATGAATGTCCTCAGTGCCTCGACCCACTGGTAAATGATTATCTCTCCCTGATGTTCTCGGTAAATTGTGTGTAACAAGTCTGAGGCCTGGAACATTTCTGCATCACTCATCCACGCTGAATGAATTTCAAAAACGGGGGGAACTCTTGCCGGGTACTGCGGGGCTAATAGAACCTGAAGTGTAGCTGACCACCAAGAATCATCTTCATGGGAAATTCTGATTTCATAGATCCTGTTAGACTCGTCGATGACCACAAAATCTTCACCATAAATCGCTGATAACGCTTCGATTTCGTCGATCTGTTCTGCTAAACCGTCCATCTTAATGTGTTTGTAAATTTCAGCGAGTCATTATTGACATGTCTCTGCTAAATTATTTACACTTCACAAATGATCACGAATCGAATAATGTCCCCAATGATAAAATTAAATCGCGCATAAAATTAAAAGCACAGCCACTAAAAATCAGCTGATTCTTGTACTGTACGTGGCGCCAGCCCGCCAAAAATTAGCGACCGCGCTCCATTTGACCAGCAGTATGGTTTATACGTTGTGACAACATCACGAAGTGTATCACAAAAAAAAACGAAAACATGGCGAACACTCCATTTTACAGAGTTCTCGGTGTATGGAGCGTAGTTCTACTCTTTCTGATCTTCTTAGTCATTCGTTTGGATAAAGAAACAGACTGGTTTTGGTTCATCATCTTTATTCCATTTCTGATTTTTGACTGCTTTGTGATTTTCTTCATTTTGCTTCGAATTTGTCGACATCTCAAAGATGGCGTTGATCCGAATCGCTTCACCATTGCCAGAAAATGTTGGTTCTTGTTCATGGTTACCGCGAAACTTAGTTTTATCATTATACTGTGTTGCAGACTTGAAAATATCATCACAGCGTCCTATTATGTGGTTTTTATCCCTCTGTGGATATTCCTACTGGGTCTTGGTTGTGATGCAACTGCTTGGGTCTGGGTTCTAGCCAATGCAAGAGGTTAAAGTTGACAGAGCATGGCTGTTAATAATCCTATGACACAGAGGAACTGAGTGATGTAATGCAGTCTGCGTGTTAAGACAGATTTGCTGGAAACTGAGCCACAAAAACATCAACAGAAAAAGATGAATAAGTTTAGACTCTGCTAGAAAACGATAACAAAAGACATGTTTAGTGCAAGATAAAATGCAAGCCTGGATTTGGATAAACACGAGAATGCGAACGTTTAATGATATGGGTTCATAAAAAGTGTACCATTCATATGTAGACTATATATGTAGCAGTGTTCAATATGAGACTAGCTGAGATCTGTTATCGACAGCTGTTTGGAAGTCTTGAGACCCTGGACACTTAGTATGTGCCATACCCTGCGAGCAGAGCCTCTTTCGATCGAAAGAGGCTCTTCTCACAGGGTATATGTGCCATAAAAGACAGTTGGAATAACTTTTGAATATTTATGATGGCGAGGGCTTGTCCAAAATCTTGCAACCAACCAAACATGACGTCACTTATGGCATCAGGAAAATTTGCATATGGAAACAACAACATTGAACTTTACAGTCAAACCTGTATCAAGCACCAGGTTAAGTGGACACCCTCGGGGGAATACTCTAGTAGTGTCTGCTTAACACAGTGTCCACTTGATACAGGTTTGACTGTTACCATTTTTGCAAAAACATAAAGCAAATAGACACATTTTCTGGAAGTACTCTACAATAATTGTCCAGAGTCCAGCGGAACAAGGAAAACAAGTGATTCTAAAGCTGGTTTAGCTTGAGTCAGTGTAGCTTGAATAGACACATTTTCTGGAAATATAAAGTAATAAATCCCAGGGTATTTCTGTCTTGAGTTTAGTTGCAGAATATCAGTAACCATCACACTGAACAACAAATAAAATAAGGTAACGAAATAAACAGTCCCAATTAGCACATAGTTTGGTACTTATATGCATGTGATTTTTACACAGCCTGTTCACAGCCTCTCTATTTTCTCAGATCGTTGTAGCCGCGAGTGAACTGGAACTGAGTGCAAAGTGTGGGGGTAGGGAGTAGGGGTAGTTCACCTGCCCCCTGCCCCCACGCGCTCGCTGTTAGCGTCGAGAAAATGGAGAGCCAGTGAACAGTCTATGTGATTTTACCCACTCACATCCCAATTTCAGACCAGTCCTCCTCAGGAACTGCTTCCCTATGAGAGGGCTTCAAATTCCAATGTTAATCAAACCGCTCTTCTCAAGAGATGATCATAAATAATAATAAAAAATAGTTTATTCTAAATATCTTCAAAAACCATAAATTCCAGACCAGAGTATGGCATAAAACATACCCAATTTCTGACTACCCTGGGTGCCATGTGCCAGAGGGTAAAGGGAAAAAACCTTCTGGTACTCAGGGTAATTTCAGACCAAAACAGCTAAAAATCCATACCCTTTGGCACACTCACCTAACCCTGACCCTAATCCCGGTATAACTGAGATAGCCACTCACCGCACCCTAGAAGTTTACACAATCCCTACCCCTCTCTAGACCGGATCAATATTGTTTATGAAATAGCGATATAGTGGGACAGCGGTATCTTCGACAAGATTTCAAGATGGCGGATTGCTCGTCAGGTACTCAACAACAAGAAATGTTTGAAGACTGGCTGAGCTGTCGCATGAGGCAGTTAGGACTGGATGAAGACGTGTTCGGAAGTTATGTCACGGGGGTTTTGGATTCGGAGGATACTGACGAGGATCGCAAAGACGCGTTGATTGATATTCTGGAAGGAATGACGGTAAGCAATAATATTGTTTTTACACGTGTAGAAATATGTCGACTATAAACATGTAAACCGGCCTTCCTCGTGTTTCATCACTTTATACTTACAATACAAGACTTACCTTTGACTTGAGGTGCTGTGCGAGTGTGAAATTTTCCCTCCAAAAATAAAATTGTATGAACATATTATAAAAGCCGGTTCAATCTTTAAAATATTTTACACTTGTCATTTGCAGGAATATCCTTTAGATGATCTGTGTAATGAAGTTATTGAAAGATGGAAAACCTCAAGAGCAGAGGTGTTACAGAAGAAAGAGTTAGTGAAAGGTAAAGGTTGCTTTATAGAAATAATAATAATACCTAAAATACCGGTGTGACCACTTTTAATTAATTCACATTATTTCGCACACACATACTATCCAATCAAAACCAAAGGGTGGCTATCATTGGCTTCTGATTGGTTAGTATGTGTGCACAAAATAATGTGAATTAATTAAAATTGTTATATAGTCAACTCTCTCTTAACGGACACCTCTATAAGACGGACACTTGGAGTTGGTCCCTGCGCGCCATTTTTCAGTCATGTTACTGTATCTACACTCTCTATAAGCGGACACCTCTCTAAGACGGACAGTTTGTGCCGGTCCCGATGGTGTCCGTCTTAGAGAGAGTTCACTGTACCTCCCAACTCAAATTCGTTTTCCGATTGGACAAGAATGTGTCATGTGCCATGTGTCAAAGTGTCAAAACAATCTAACTCCCTAGGGCGAACAAAACTCACTAACCCCCTAGGGTTCACCTTGAGGGTCTCGCAAAACTCACTGTTTCCCTTGAGGCCAGTCATTAAGGTTCTCAACTTTGATTACTATTCATTTGCAGAACAGAAAGCAGCAGAAAAGCAAAACAAACTGGCTGAAATAATGGAGAAACAAGCAGCTACAATGTCTACAACAAAACCGCAAGACAAATCTGATAGTGAAATTAAGAAACTGCTAGTGGCACAGTATGGTCATGAATCAGATGATGAACATTGATATCCTTTTCGTCAATGTGCTATAAACCACAATAATGTGATTATAACATATTTTTCTCCTTATAATGCCAACGAATAATCAAACATACAGGTCACATGAGTAAAATTAAGGAAATGATTTTCACTGGGGGTGGGAGGTGGGTACTCGATGATAATTTTAAAAATATTCAGTGAGGTACTAAGAAAATAGAAATGTCATACAAACTTTTTCAAACCCTCAAAATGATTGCCACCAGGGGTGGGGGGTGGGCACAACTCACCTCTAAAAAATACCGGCAAAAATGTATGGCCCAAAAAATACTTTTATTGATGTTTCTAGTATTATGAAGTGCATGTTTAATTAATAGGTCCTTCTGTTTCTGAATTTGACATCTTTAACTTTGTTCTACTGCTGATAGCGACGAGGAACCAGCTGCATCTGCAGATAAGGAGCCAGGTCGGTTGCAAGATAATTGGCTATAGGAAGTCAAAATAAATTACTGCCTTTATCAGGGTAAATAAAAATTTGTCTGTAACCTGAAGAAGGCTGAGTAATGCCGAAACAATCATGGTAGTTTATTTTGACTTCCTATTGCGCTAAAATATTAATTAAGAAATACATGTGTGACTACATGCATCACTTTGTTTGTTAATTACACAGTATGTTATATACAGTCGAAGCTCTCTGAGCGGACACTCTCGTAAGCGGACAGCCCTACTTACGGCCGCTTTGACAAAACCCTGTTTGAACTCTAGCTCATACAAACTCTGTATTTACACATTCCCGTAAGCGGCCAGCTCCAGTTACGGGCACTTTTTCTGCTTCCCGAAGGTGTTTGCTTACAGAACTTCAACTGTACATGCATAAAAATATACTAACCTTAATTTTCTCAAAACTACTCCTTCTTCAACAGGAATGTTCAAAAATGTGAATGCTCAAGCCGTATCAGACAGAGAAAAAGACAAGAGAGATAAAATGAAGGACGACAATGATCAGAAGAAACAGCAAATAAAAGAAGCAAAGGAAAAGCAAAAACAGAAAGCAGACGATCGGAAAGAAAAGGAAAAGAAACGAACACAGAAAGGAGAAAGACGAGCCAGATGACACTGGCAGGTCAAATGATATTTTTATGCTTAAAGCATCTGACACTCTTTCACCAATTTTGGCCAGTTTTCCAGCCAAGTGATATTTTTGATGTGCGTCGCTGTTTGCTGGAAAACTGGCCAAGCTAACAACCAATCAAGATAATCAAAGGAAAACTAAGCACCGGTCTCATTGCCCATTATTCCTGCTGTTTTTTAGGATTGACAAGACCGGAGAACAGTGCCATTTTGGCAAATCTTTGTTGAAGCACTCAATGCAAAGAGTTTCCAATTCTTAAAGGAGCTATGTCACGATAAGTTTTGTGAAGGGCAAAATCACCTTGGCTTCAAATTGAAGAAAGCCTCAAAATAATAGTTTACAAAGGTGGAAAAACACCAAAGAGGTAATAAGAAACCAAACAGGAACAAGGATGGTAGAGGATGGAGAACTTGAAAAAAGTGGCCAATTTTTTCAAGATGCGCCATCTGTGACGTAGCTCCTTTAATATCCAATCAAAGAATAGCCGAGCTGTTGTCGGATGATTTTCTGTATTCTCGTCACCTGTCTGCTCAACACTGTATTAATATTGTAAGGAGAAATTAGATTTTTATCATTTTTGATTCTTTGTTCTTTTGTCAATGTTACTAATGATATATTTTTTGTTATTTATAGGTTGTGATATATATGGTTGATTCAATAACAAGAAATTTAGCAAGTTGCCAAGAAAGTGAAGAATGGATCAAAATAGTTTTTCTTGCCTATAATTTTTTAGCCTACGTAGCTGGCGGTTTGGTTGGCGTGCAAAATATGCGAGTATCAAAGCCATGAAAACGAGAGCTCTCAGGTCATGGCTTCGTGGCTTTGCCACTCGCATATTTTGCCATCTCTTGCCAACAAAACCGCCAGCTATGCAGGCTATATATGCCATAATAATTTTTCTATAAGATCATTGTGTCAAATATAATCTTTAATTTTAATTTATTGTAAACTATTTTATAGATAAGTCTTGTTTGTTCAAAAAGAATAAAAAGAAAATATTATCTTTGTGAATTACATCACTGTGTGCTGGACTTTAGATTCGAGTGGTCGTGAGTTGTCGTGAGTGTCGTCGTGAGTGGTCATACTGTTGTCCCACAGGGTTCCCAGACTCACGTAATGATTAATCAGAGGCAGCAAAATATAACAAAAAATTATTTATTTGGAGTTTTTATGTTTTATCCCTAAAATGTGTAGGCAGAGAATGAAAAATACAACAAACAGCCATTGACGATTACATACTGCATCAAAATGTTGCGCATGTGTTGTTTATTGACTGTCCTATATATAGCTAATTATCTATGCTAGGCTCCATTGCCAGCAGTTTTGAACAGTAGAAGCAGTGCTTTCATCCTGTTTCGTCAGTTTGTTGATGTTAGGCGCCCAGATGAAACACTCGCACTCATTTTGAGATCTGTGATATGACCGTGTTTATACCTAAAAGCGCTGTGTTATCTACCTTATTCGTACTAATTTTCGCGAGTACTAATTTTCGCGATTTTCGCGATTGAAAAAAAATCGCAAAATTAAATACTCGCGAAAAAAGGTGCCACGAAAATTAAACGCGCGAAATGTAATACCCCATTACACACAAAAACATTGACACTGTAATTTGGTAAAATACAAAGGGTACAAATTGCCACAATTCTGTCTGTGATTTATGCATCTCCACATTCCGCCACTGATTCGTCGTTTTCTTGCAATTCCTGCAAAATGTTTTTGATGCAGTCGTCAAAGTTGCCATTCACAGTATTCTTTTCCTTCAACTCATCAATTGAACGCTTTACTGGGGATTATAAATAACGGATTTTTTAATTGGTGATTAAAATTTGGCGACATTTTCGCGAAATTTAATACACTTCGAGTCCATTTTTCCTGTAAAATCGCGAAAATTATTACTCCCGAAATATGGCTCTCTCATTTTCGCGAAATTAAATACGCGCGAAAATTAGTAAGAAAAAGGTAGATAACACAGTGAAGCCCGGTTTTGGGTATATTTTGAAATACCCTCATTCTGGGTATATTTAGAAATACCCGCATTCTGGGTATGTTTTGAAATACCCGCATTTTGAAAACGGCGGCAAAAATGCTGGCGCGGTGTTTAATTAGGAAGTTGAATTAAACGAGAGCAAGACATAGTTTTGATCTTCCCTCTGTGCCTTCTAAAGTTTCTTAGTCTGGAAAATTGTGCAAATGATTTAGCTGAAAATGGGGAGATCTGAGATAATTGTGGCCGAGCTGAACATTATATTCAGTTTTACAAGTTGAACGGATAGTTATAAACGGGGCGGTTTTTACGGCGTTGAAATCGGGCGCGACTACAGAATTATAAACTCAGAGTCCCAAAGGGCAGCACAGAGTGACGTCAGCCCCGAAAGCCCTGGTCAAACGGCACATGATAGTCGATGTCCACGATAGTGAAGCTCGCGCTCCCGTTTGACCACCAACTATCATGCACTAGCATCGACTATCATTCAATTCACTTTGAACATGTTCAAATTCTCCATGATAGTCGATGATAGTTGATTATAGTTTATAGGTGATGTTAAACTGTCATCGACTATCATGCGCCGTTTGACCAGGGCTTAACATTCCATCCCAACCTAAAGTAGTGGCGAGAGTACAAACCCTGAATGTGTGTGAATGTTCCAGCAAATAATCATACCCCCATCACGGAGGGAATTGTTCCAGAGAGGTGGGGGTTTAAAGGCCCAGGAAACCCGAAATAAACCATTCAAATACCCCAGAGTTCCACTTCGTTCCACTCTGTGCTAAAAACGAACTGAGCTTAAAATCAAGTTCACTGAAGTAAAGAACAAAGGAAACAAGGAAACCCTCAATATCTACATTGATGGAGAGAAAGATAGTGATGTTCGAAGAGACTCACTGTGAAGCGATCTTTGATTGTACCGTCACCAATCAACAACATTCTGAACATTGATTGGTTCAAACGATTTTATAGTTGGAATGCATATTTCGTTTCCTGTAATCTGATTGGTTAGTTTAGTTTAAGTGACCCCGGCAACAGTAGCAGCACTGTAGAGATAAGCTTAAAGGAGCTATGTCACGATATTTTAAGGCATTTTTGCGAAGTGCAAAATCACCTTCAAACTGAAGAAAGCCTCAAAATAATAGTTCACTAAGGTAGAAAAACACCAAAGAGGTAATAATAAGCCAAACAGAGACATGGATGGTTGAAGATGGAGAAGATTAAGACGGATTGCAAACGGCGAACTTGAAAAAATTGGCCAATTTTTTCAAGATGCGCCATCCGTGACGTGGCTCCTTAAGTTTATAAGCTTAAACTTATTCTTCGTCTGGGATTTTTAAAAGCTTAGTCCAGCTAGAATTGACAAGCCTCTTCGAAATACAACGTAACAATACTGAATAGGCTAAGCTTAAACTTGTGGTGTAAACATGTTTTCATTATTTGAACGAATTAATTGTGTGCGCGGTTTTTGGATCTCTTTCCGTAAATTGTTTCAGGCTGTGCTCGTTCAGTTGCATTTGTTTTACATTTAAGGTCGCGCATGACCCTTGATCATGAATAAATTCATAAGTCAAATTTCAGTGGTAGGTGTTATATTCTAAAGCTTCAAATCTCTGCATTTTGAAAGTAGATTCCGCTGAAACTTATTGGGGATATTGCCGGATGATAGAATTACATCATGATTGTCGTTTTTCTGGCAGATCGCAATTTACGGTGATATTTTAAGCTACTAAATTTAGAATTGTGGATTATCAATTTTTGTGTCCAAGCTTTCAGCTTGGGAAGCGTTCAAAACTTAGTGATTGTATTACCCAGTGGTGCATCATAAACTCTTTTGTGATGTGACAGAAGCAGATTTTGCAAAGTCAAGACTCGTTGAAAGTTATTGCCTTCCAAAGGAGTAAAATTTTGAAAATTAGACTTTGAAATATTCTATCTTCTTTTTGAAAGACTTTTTTGCAATTCCGCTTCTGTCACATCCACTAAGTTTACCTTCCTCGTGTATCAATTCCTGAAATTCCATATCCGCGACGAAAGCTTGGACACAAAATTGCAGGTTTTGCCCCTTCCGAAGACTAACCGAGTCAACAAAGTGTATGACAACAAAAGTTGTGAATCTAATTATGATAATTCGGGACATTGAATTGCACGTGCCGCAAAACTAAGAACAATAACTTTCTAATTACAAATACGCCGAAAACATATTTTTTGAATCGATTATAAATAACGTTATAAAACACCTTCTCATGAATATTTCGCGTGCGGTCGGCATCAGTCGTCACGGTTCGTGCAAACATACATAATGAGAGCAAGGGTCCTGCGCGACCTTAACCCTATTCTGCCTGGGCTTTTTTTTCGTTCCTGAGCCTGGGGGGGGGGGGGGGGGGGCAGATAGTGCCCCCTTTATGTATCTCGAAAAGTGTTGACGCTATGAAAATGAAACTTACATGGTGTATAAAGCATCCGAAAATCTTCATTTTAGTGGCAGCCACGTGTCAATTATGACGTCATACACGCCATAATGACGTCATACGTTAAAAAAAATCCGCCATCTTGGATCCTAAATCTTGGATTTCTAAATTGTTCAGAAATGTCAAAAAATCTCCAAATTTGCTTTGAAAAAATCAAGAAAAATATAAAGATGCTAAAACGGCAAAGATTTTGGATTTTGGAAGGATTTCATCGTAAAAAGCAAAAATTTTATGGAAACTGAAAATTAAGCTAAAAAATCAACAAATTTGGGTAAAACGATCTGTATCTCGAAAAGTATTTGTGCTATAAAAATGAAACTTATGTGGTGAATAAAGCATTCAAACATGTTTATTTTAGTGGCAATTACGAATCAATTATGATATCATATCACGCCGAAATAACGTCATACTTTAAACCTGTCCGCCATCTTGGATCCGCCATCTTGGATTTTTCAATTGTTCAGAAATGTCAGAAAATCACCAAATTTGATTTGAAAAAATCGAAAACAATATAAGGATGCAAAAATTGCAAAGATTTCGGAAGGAACTCTTCGTAAAAAGCGAAAATCTCATGAAAACAGAGATTTAAACTGAAAATACAAAATTTGACTTAAACGGCCTGTCAAAACTTGGTTGCCATGGAAACATCAAGTCACATGATCAAAAAATTGGCACACCAAAATGTTCCCAGGTAATGTTTAGGAAAAGTCATAAGGTTTGGCTATGATTGCTTGAATGCTCTTTAAGTACGATAAATTTGAAGTCAGCGCGGGCACTTTCTGCCCCCCCCCCCCCCAGGCAGAATAGGGTTAAATGTATTGTGACGATGTGACGATAGGTTTTGCCGCACCGAGCGCTGTAAAAGAAACTAGAAAACCTTGAGAAGCTTTGAGAAGCTTACGGCGCAACTTGAAATACTTACACTGGGGATTACTCACTGAGCACACACACTTGGCTGCGGGAAAGGAACTTGTCACGAGTTCCAAAGTACGGGATCTACTTACAACTGGAATCAGGAACACACAGAGCTTGAACTTCACGCTTTAATCCTCAACATCAAAAAACCCTTCGATGCAAATCTAGGCGGATGTAAATCGACTTACAATAATAATGGTCACTCTATTTATACCAACGCTTAACTTGAATACAACATTTCACAATTACAATTGAACGAAGGCTGAATAAAGACAGCTTGAAACCTGAAGTAACCTGAATACATTCCGCTGACGATCACTGGAGAAAGTAAAACTGTATATAAGCTCAGCCAGAAAGCTGTGTAAAGGCAGCTTACTTCAAAGCAGATGATAAAACATAATTTAACCTACAACAAAATTACGAAGCTTGTTTCGTTTGAACACAAATTCTTCAATACAAATATTATTGATTCAGGCGTCACCTAAAGTTTGCTCAAAAAGTATATCAACAGAAATATTATTTACACAGATTTCGTGGTAAAAGATAACTTCTAAAGTGCAAAAGTCCAATTTTATATTTTTGTAATCCACGTGTATATTAACAATTATTTCCCCATGACAGTATTTCCCATTAAATATTTCGTTCCAAACTTCGTGGATTATTTAGTAGACTTAGCTATTGTTTAATTTAGAAGGGCCAAAGTTTTTTACTGAATGATTTTAGCCATCTTTTTTCAAAGTTCACTGTCTCGACGAACAAACAGCGCTGAACAAAATTGTCGAGATAGCGCGTTCACTGACCGTATTTGTCGGGTATGGTATATTATAATCCATCAAAAATTTTTCTCGCGCGCGATTGGTCTAAACACGTCACGTGACGAAGCCAAAACTGGGGAATATCCAGGTGATACTCCCTAGTTTTGAAAATTTGCGTTTCACGTTCGCAGGTTCAGTTTTCGTCTCAAATAAATTGCAAAATCAAATAAAACTGATTGGTTTGAACAGACTAGAAATATTTTTGAATGCCAACAGAATTATTTTGATGTTTAACAGCTTGGCCGACCGAGATCTTCCAAGGCAAACAGAGCGGCCTTGTGAAAAAATATTTGAAGGATAATAACTACAATAGCCTCCATTTGGCTTCAAAAATATGCTCGGATATTTGTCCTTGGACATTATCTGTTCCGAGAAGCGAACAGTTTTCCGAGAGCGAAGCTCGAGGAAAACTGTTCGCTTCTCGGAACAGATAATGTCCAAGGACAAATATCCGAGCATATTTCCTCGCCAAATGGAGGCTATTGTTTATTTATAATCCATGAAATATTTTTCTCGCGCGCGATTGGTCACATGACACAGCCCAAACTGGGGAATATCCGGTGATATTTTTTTCTGAAAGATTAGGTTGTCTGAGACCACATTTCGTACGTTTTGAAGGCAGTTTGATATGAAACCAGGCGCAGCCAAAAACATGAATATGTCTGGAACTTTTCAGTTAAATTCAAAATTGATTTTTTACAAACAGATACTTTACGTGCATGTAATTTACAAGTATGAAAGAATACTAGGGAAACAATGCAGACTCTCAAAATGCAGTTAATTTAATGACAAAATTAGTTAGGATTTTAGTCAAACACAGGACGCCGAGACCAGAAAGGCTTGTTCGATTTTTTTTTCATGGCTCGCTTTGCATTATTTTTTTCTCAGTTTTTTTGGTAATTGCCCAACCTAAACCCTAACCCTCCCCAATCAAAAATATAATGTCCCCCCCCCCCGCAAAAAAAATATCCACGTGGAATATCGTGAACTGGACATTGCGTGAAATGACCGTTTTATTTTCCGCAAAAGGCGATCTACACCCTCCCCCCCTTCATTTTTTTCACTCCGCGTTTCCGTTACAGCCGTCAGATTGTGCATAGAAATAGGAACAACTACTCAATAATTGCTACTTAGCACTTTGGTGTATGTGACTTTTAATAGGGAACAAATGTACCCCCCCCCCCCCCAATGGCATTATGGTACCTGATGGGAGTTTCTTTCAAAAAGTATGATGCAATATGTGGTCATTTGAAGCCTGCATCATTCACCTATTTTTCAGACTCCATCTCTAATAAGCCCCTCTAGAACTTAACCCGTGACCACACCCACTTCCTGGTCAACCCACCCTTCCCAAGATAGTAAGCCAAATGATGAATAGGAAAACAGTTCTTATTTTGAGGCTCATTCCATATGTTTTAAGAGTTTTGTTTTATTGTTACTCAGCTGTAAATGTATTGTATTGTATCAGGCGCCGTGTCAAACTATCCGCGAAAATTAGATCCAGTGAAATTAAACTCCTACGAAATAAAATTCCGCGAAAATTTGCTCCATTGATCACTGCAAACAGCTTAAAAGTACCGTACGTGAAATACCAGACGGGAACTTGCCCGAGATCCGCAAAAATTTGCTCCCAGCGGTAAAGTCTGAAATCCAAATTCGCTACCGCGAAACGCAGAAGTCGGCAATCCGCGACAATTTCATGCCATGCACACGGTAGCTGATTTATTATTTTAAAATACCCCCTCCCTACTAGGCCCATCTTGAAAAGAACCCAGAGGAGTTTATTGTGTGGTTTCTGGTTACAATGTTCTCTGGTACATGTGTCCGGGAGGGGATGAACCATATGAAAGTGACGGGGTGATAGTCGTAATTTTGAGAAATAGCCCCTGAAAGGTACTAGAATCTTTGTGGGTGTGGCTTGAATTAAACTTCACTCCGGACATTTTTTTTCCAGGATAATACCCTAAAAGGACCGGGATAACTCTATTGTACGGTGGTCATTTTAGATTATAACACCCCTAAGCGGTACCAAACCACGAATTTTAACCCCTAAAAGGTACGACGATCACCCCCGTCACTTTTATATATGTGTACTTCCTAGGAGGGTCTGGTTGGTTCAATCATTTTCGATCTAGCCCGCGTTGAAGTAGAGGAGCGCGAGTTAACTTTTTAGCAATGCGACTCTGAGAAGTGCAAGGACAAAAGATATTTCCCTTTTCTCGCCTCGCGCTATTTCGTGCGTGCCCCGCCTACTCACTCTCTACGCCCGCTTTGATCTAGACTGCGAGCAGTCGGTCTTTTCTCCTCAGGCGCGAGCGGAAATGTTATAATTATGCAAATTAGGTGAAAAAACGAGGAGAGATTGGGGAGAGGGAGGGACTGCGCCAACGATTCTCGCGGCTTCGCCGCTCGATCGCGCGCGTGCCCTAAAAACATTAGGAAAAGAAAGAGACTGCTCGCAGTCTAGCTTTGATCGTTCGATTAACAAGATTGAAGGATGCTAAGACGACAAGAAATTAACTTCTGCATCTTATTGTAATGGCTGAGTTCGAGACCTGTACGCGACCGCCGAGAAAATTTTCAGAACATTCGATCGTTTGTAGACCGTATTTTAGACTGTTCACAGTCCCTCTAGTTTTTGCGCTGAAATCGTCGCGCTGAGTTTTTGTCCTCTCCCCAGATTTCGCTCGCCAAATAATCCAAGATGGCGGCTCCACGATCGATTGTGACAGCGCGACGATTTCAGCGCAAAAAATGGGACTGTGAACAGTCTAACCGTATTTTGGCGCAAGAGTCGGGCCGAACGTGGCCCAAAAAGGATCTGGAACGAGCGTGAAATGTCGTTTCCCCCTTGCGTGGATTATCGGCGCTTCGCTCTTCGCGCCTCTCAATTCGCGCATATCTCGAGAAAAAGAGACTGTTTTGCAGTCTGGATTGTTTGCCGAGAATATAAATCGTTTCCAAACCTTGCTTAGCTGACCGCGAATTTGTAACCGTGGAGTGCAGGGGGAGGCGAATTTCGGAAAATTTGTACCAAAGTGGGTATGGTGAGGCCAGGGGGGGCAGAAGACTGCTGAAATTTTTGTATCTGAATCATCCAACAAAATATGACGTCACATCCGGTTAAAAATCCCCGCAATGCTCGTTCGGCGAACTACAGAAATCCAGTTTTGAGTAGGCATGATTTCTTCGTTTTTTTGAACCTATGGTTTGGTTGCATTTTATACTGTGGATATAAAGAAGTTGCAGAGATATTGCTTCGGCTTTTCAGGAAATATTTCGGCAAGAGAGAAAGGTTTAGTATTGTTTTGAAGGCAAATAACACAACGCGAAGTGCCGTGTCATGGCGGATATTTCACGCTCACAAAACAAGTTCGTTCCATATTTTAGCTATAGCAGTTCCTGATTCAGTAGTTACATCGATTTCTATAGCCTACGAGATTTACAACATCATGGATGAAACATTGCTGGTCGTAGTTTGCACTGTTCACTTCGGGAAGGTAATTATCTCTCGCCGTAAAGTGCTAGAAGTCGCTGTTGTTGCTCTTGGTCCTTATGTGTTCAGTTGAAGACACAAGCGAAATCTTTATATTCTACTGAAGGTTGGTATTTTTTTTTACATCTCCTTGTTCATTATTGTTGTTTCCAGTAATACACAATACATGTATATTTTATTATTCTAGTTTTGGGGTAATCGGTTGGTTTTGTTCCGTGAATTGATCTTAATTATTGCATGAAATTTAATAATTATCACAATTCGAATCATTTCTAGTTTCTTGTTCGTTTCTTCTCTACAAAACATTTTTTTTAATCATCACATCCCTTAGGGTAAATATTATGTAATTAATTTATGGCAAAACGGTCAGTATAAAATGCAGACTGCAGATTGCATATAAAAATATGCAGATTATAATATAATTTTAATTAATAGGTATATAAAAATGCCCGACCAGGGTATTTATATTTATAAGGGTTTTGGCATGGGTTTCAAATTAAAAGTGTGTGGAACATTTAATTTGGTGAATGATCGCAGTCTTTGGCATTTACCCCCGGGCACTTACCAGCGCGTAAATATCAAATTATAGGCAGTGGCGGATCCAGACCTGTTCAAATTAATTAAGGTGGGGGCCCGAAAAATGTTGCCCACAAATGGGAAGGGGGAGGGCCCCCCCTAGTTTGAGTAAGCTGACGACCGACTTGCATCAATTGGCTTCTTGGCGTATATTTGTGAAAATCTAATAGGCCATGTTCACATATTAGGCTTCAATTATATAATCAAATTATATTTGGAATCACATTATAAACTAATATTACGGCAGTCCCTAATTATGAATTGGATTATAATTACTTCAAACAATCTTAAGGGGGTTGTTTGAAGTTATTACAGTGTGTGATTGAACAAAATGGGGTGGCACGAAGAGACCAAACTTCTCATCACTTTATGTCACCCTATTCCAAAATGGCCGTCAATTTAAAATTATTTTGTAATTGTATTTATATTTCAATAATTTGCCTCACTAACCTCATTTTTGAGTTGATAATTCAAAATAATTTTTACTCTAGAACGAGGTTAGTGAGGCAAATTTAAATGTATACAAAACAATTTTAAATTGGCAGCCATTTTGGAATAGGGTCTATATAGTGAAGAGGCAAATTTTTCTTCTTCCGGCTAGCCTTTCTTCTTCCTCAGATATATTGTGAGGTTACCCAGCCTATTTCTATTATATTGTTTTTATATTTCCACAGATGTGAACTGAAATATAATTGAACAACATTGAAGAATGATAGGATTGATTATCAGACTTCAGTTGAATATAATTAAGGTTTAGTGTGAACAGACTTAGCAATATTTGTACATGCAATAAAATATTGGAATGCATCCTGTAAAATGCTAGCCTGCGAGAGCAGCCGGTTTTCTCGGGATCTTGTTTTGAAACTTGAGCCGGAATTACGTCTGCGTTTGGTGCGTTCGCAGGCTAGTAAAATGCAAATTGGGTAGAAAATTCCAGACCGAGACCAAACCTGTCACTGTCGACTGATATAATATTTTCAATTTTGAACATACCCCAGTGTCATGCAATCACCTTTCCAGATTGATTCATCAATGGTCTTTAAAAAATGTCAACATTAAAATGCTATATGCTAAATTAATACTGCTTGTAAATACCAGAATGTCAATAGCCGGCACTTTCGATATATTAAAAATTATTTTATTCAGCTTGATAGTGAGGATTAGAGGACACAAACAAAATAAATTAATTAAACATGCTTGTTTAATTATCCTTTGTTTGTGTCCTCTCAGCCTTGCTAGCAAGTGGAAGTTTAATATATCGAAAGTAGGCTATTCAATGAGTGTGAATAATATGAGACTGGTGTGAACCCAGCTCATTCTGTTCGGTTTGACTAACTCAACACTAACCTGAGTATCCGAGGCCTTCCTTATTAGCTAAAGGGGACAAGGGTGGGGAGACGAGGGAGTGGAGAGGTTTTTGAACTTCAGAATTTGTTATTCAGAAAGGCACAGTATAACATCCATTCTTTGATCTTTGTACATGTTAGTTTGATCATTGAGTACCAGAAATATAACTACTATTTTTGCATTTGTTTTCTGTATTCTAGACACATCAAATAATAATTATTACAGTTTATTGGATTGGTCTTCATCTACTGATGTACTGCAGATAATTAGGCGGTGAAGTGAAATTGACAAAAAAACCTACCTGTACTTTCAACATCACTCTCACATCACGAGTACAAATGAAACAAAAGGATACTATAATATAGTGACCTACATGTATATTAATATAGTCTATATTATCAAGCAACAAAACATAACCATTATAGCCATGTAAGTGCAAGAACCCTTTCACTCTCACAGTCAAATCTTGAGTCAATAAATGTGGTTCTAATTTTATGTCTGCATGTGGGTGAAACCCCATTGTGAGACCATTCAAACAGATGTGATTGAACAGAAATTTTGCAAAATGAATTTTAAGATTTTTTTACTTAGTTTTCAGCTAAGCACTCTTGGGAGTGAAAGGGTTAATACTGTCCGTGTTCATTTTTACTTGACTGTCTAGTGTGTGAGAGACAAACTAGACTACAGTAGGGGACACTGATACTTTAAGGGAACAGTGTCAACCATTAATTTTGTCCTGGCAAAACGCTCATAATAATCTTTGTATTTATGACCTATATTAAATTAATAAATTAAAGTGGCACCTCTATTAAGGGGATGGGAACAGTTTTTGAGTAACGAATGCCATTTCAACCTGCTACAAATATGATTGATAAGATTTTGTTGTACAACTGATGACAACGTTCAAAGCTTATTCTAAATGAACAGTCCATTAGATAGCTGTTGCAAGATAAAATCATGCATTTTATTGCTGCATTCCAAGTCAAGAAAACATGCATTTTGAATTGGCTAGTCATGCAGACCTTTTTGATGATTTATTAACATATATATTATATAATTTATATGACTAATATCAACTTTATTGTCCTATGTTTTTGGCACAACCATGCCACCAGGCTTCTTGGGGATTCGGTGGGGGCAATTAGACCAATTTATATGTATTAACTAGCTGATATGATCATTATAATTAATGTTCTCGTAAGCTGTACAAATAATTTATTATTCTGTCCAGACAAGATGGAAAATAACCCTTCTATATAAAGATTATGACTTCTCTGGAATCAATTTTTCTTTTTTTCAAATCCTATCATTTTTTCTTGAGATGTCGTCTGCTAATCAGTTAGCGAAACAGGAAACTCTGAAATGAAAAGAAAATAATTCAACTTTTACCTTTAGTTTACCCTATCCTTACAAATCCCTCAAATTGCTCACCCTTCTTCCTCTAAAATTTCCCCCTCCCCCTTCTCCCTCCCACTGTTTATAAGAATACAGTCGAAGCTCTCTGAGCGGACTCTCTCAAAAGCTGACAGCTCTACTTATGGCCGCCATGACAAAACCCTGTTTGAACTATAGCTCATACAAGCTCTGTATTTACACATATTGTAGTCCTGTAAGCGGCCAGCTCCAGCTAGTTGCGGACACTTTTTCTGCTTCCTGAGGGTGTAAAGGCTTACAGGAGCTTTGGCTGTACTGTATATATTATTTAAGTTATTTTTTGTTTCTTTGCTGATATGTAGCCTCCTACGCAGACTTTCTTTGGGCTCGTCACACAATCTTTCCTCCCCCAAAAGATTGCGTGACGAGCCCAAAGAAAGTATGCGTAGGAGGCTAGCTGATATGCAGATTACTCTTCTTTCACTAATCTAAATAAAAAAAACATCAATTTTTCTTTTTTCAAAAATAAGGTATACATAATCATATGCATTTTAACCAAAATGCACCCTGCGCATTTTATAACTAATTTTAAATTATCTGCATATTTTTATGCCTAGCCTGCATTTTATACTGACCGTTTTGCCATAAATTAATTACATAATATTTACCCTAAGGGATGTGATGATTAAAAAAAATGTTAAACTTAAGGATCTACTTTGTGTAGAACAAACGAACAAGAAACTAGAAATGATTCGAATTATAAAAATAATAGAATTGTGATTATTATTAAATTTCATGCAATAATTAAGATTAATTCACGGAACAAAACCAACTGCGATTACCCCAAAACTAGAATAATAAAATATACATGTATTGTGTATTACTGGAAACAACAATAATCAACAAGGAGATGTAAAAAAATACCAACCTTCAGTAGAATATAAAGATTTCGCTTGTGTCTTCAACTGAACACATAAGGACCAAGAGCAACAACAGCGACTTCTAACACTTTACGGCGAGAGATAATTACCTTCCCGAAGTGAACAGTGCAAACTACGACCAGCAATGTTTCATCAATGATGTTGTAAATCTCGTAGGCTATAGAAATCGATGTAACTACTGAATCAGGAACAGCTATAGCTAAAATATGGAACGAACTTGTTTTGAGAGCGTGAAATATCCGCCATGACACGGCACTTCGCGTTGTGTTATTTGCCTTCAAAACAATACTAAACCTTTCTCTCTTGCCGAAATATTTGCTGAGAAGCCGAAGCAATATCTCTGCAACTTCTTTATATCCACAGTATAAAATGAAACCAAAACAAAGGTTAAAAAAAACGATGAAATCATGCCTACTCGAAACTGGATTTCTGTAGTTCGCCGAACGAGCATTGCGGGGATTTTTTACCGGATATGACGTCATATTTTGTTGGATGATTCAGATACAAAAAAAGTCCCAGGCGTCGCAGAGTGTTCTCCCCCGCCCCTGGGTGAGGCGAATATGTACTCAGAGGTCGGGCGAGGTGAATTCCACTGAATTTGAATTCGGGCGAGGTGAATACTGTGAATTTCGGAAACTTTGTACCAAAGTGGGTATGGTGAGGCGAATATGTACTCAGAGGTCGGGTGAGGCGAATTCCACTGAATTCGGGCGAGGTGAATACTGTGAATTTCGGAAACTTTGTAGTAAGGAGGGTGATTTGCCCGAATATGGAAACAGGTGGAGTGAGCTAAATTTTGTTCTCAATGGGTGAATTTCACTAAATTTGTACTAAGGTTAGTGCGAAACAAATCTTACCAAATTTGTACTAAGGGGTATAGGGTGAGGTTTATTTTGACGAATTAGCACGGTGGGTGGAGCAAACTTTTACTAATGGGGTACAGTGAGGCGAATTTCCACCAAGCGGGGTGCACAAAAATGAATTTCACCAAATTTGGTAGGGTGAGGCTTATTTTGGCGAATTTGTACCGAGGGGTAGTGCGAATGCGGTACTGAAAACTGCAATTAGCACCCTTCACCAGCTCCGCAGTATGGCCAGTACCTTACGTATGTGCATTACAACTGCCTGGGTACACAAATGTGTACGGTACTGGCCATACTTGCACAGTTGGTGAAGTGTACTTTGTGCAGTCTGTAATGGCAGTCGGGGATACAGAAAAACCAGCTCTCACAACTTGCAAAACGATCAATTTTTTGGTCAGCGGTGTTTTCATAAGGCAGGAGTACTAGAATTCACGTTCCTATAAACTACAGTGGAACCCTGTTAATGTGACCACCAAAATTTGGTTGTACTAATGGGATTTTGAATAAGAAAATGACTGACAGAACTTTAGTTCCGGACAAAAGAAAGCGGTTGTATTAATGAGGTGGTCACATTATCGAGGTGGTCGTAAGGCGGGTCTCCACTGCCTGTACTTCTCAAATTATAATTGAAGGGCATGCTGGAATAAGGGCATAACGACAATAGAATTCTATTGTCGTTATGCCCTTATTCCAGCCTGCCCTTCAATTATTATTACAACACATCTAATAGGCCAATTTTTATATATTAAAATTCTAACTTGGCTCCAAGGCTTAGGGGAATAAAACAAAAGAACTTGAAAAGAAATCACATTGAGGTTGAGGGATGAATAAATAATTTTGTTTTATTCCCCTAAGCCTCAGAGCCAGATTAGAATTTTAATATATTGAAATCGGTCTATTTAAATATTGTCCATAGAAACACAGACCCTTCATTACAGCAAGGCGCCCAAAAGTGTGACCACTTTTAATTCATTCACATTATTTCGTGCGCGTATACTATCCAATCAGAAGTCAATTAAGGATAGCTATTCTTCGGCTTCTGATTGGGTAGTCTGCATGCACGAAATAATGTGAATTAATTAAAAATGGTCACACTTTTGTGCACCTTGCTGTAAATATAGCAATGAAACACCACACATGAGGTTTGTAAGGGACTGGTCAATACATACAGGGAGGTTGGGCTGGAGCATTTGGAAAAGTGAGGCTGGAAAAAATGTGACCCATCCCTTCCTCTTGGCTAAAACTAACTGACCCTCCCCTTATCGAGTTGAAAATTCCATGACCCACCCCCTTTAAACAAAAAGTCATTATTTGTCGGTGGTGCGTCAGAGGATTTTTATGACACCTGCTTATAAAGTCTGATCCCCTCGCGACAATTATATTTTCATGCACATTTTTTTTTTCCACATTTGTGTCAGGGGAAAAAGTTAGACACAAACATATGAAAATCAAATTCAATCAGTAGTATTTCTTGACAAATATTCCGAAATTGGTATTTGACAGAAATTGACATCGGAATCCACACCACTGTATTTTACACCATATCATGTTTGCACCTGATCCAAAATTATTGGCAAAAGTGTAAAACCCCACAATGAACCTACATAGGGTGGATTGGAAGGGCAAAAGTAATCACATGATTTCACATCATCTAGGGTGGTTGATGAGGCTTTACTCCTCTGAGAAATGTGTATGTTTAGGTCTTCTGAAATGGCTCAAAATACATCTACAACATGTTATGAAATTTTTCAATTTATGCTGGCAAACAAATGACAGTTTTATTTCGCTTGCCACTTTATATTTAAAGTTATAAATGTGATGACCCACCCTCCATGTGTAGATCAAAACTGCATGACCCACACCTTTGCAAGGGCTAAAAAACATGACCTACATGTATAGTATACCCACTTTTCGCTCCCCTCCCCCGCACTTATAGACCAGTCCCTAACATAACTTTATTGAAAACAATCAGCTGAAAAACAAAATAAACATGAGATTTTTAAAAATGAGAAAGTTTTTGGAAAATTTTTAAGTCGGTCTCCTCCTATTCCCCTTACAACCGACACCGATCCTCACCATTTTAAACGATAAGATAACATTCTACACAAAATGTAAGAGTGCTATCTTACCAATGCCTGTTCACCTCGGCGATTGGGCATTATAAATTGGACCACATATTAAATTGGAAGCCAATTCGCCGTGAGTTCACAAAATAGTGGCATCTCATTCATATTCAAATTCTGTCAATTGAATAAATAAATCACCTAGAAGGCCATCGCTTAAGACTTGAAGTCCACAACTTATTTGTTTAATCTTAGTGTTATCTCAGTTTAGTGTTTATGTAAAAGTCTAAGCGATTTGTTCTAGGTTTATGTTGCAAACCGATAATTGGTGAGCAATCTGCTCTCAAATAATTTTGCCAGCCAGTTATTTATTAAATTATCATACAATGTTTGTCTGGTTTAAGGTTTAAAATAATAATTATAAATAATATTTTTGCTAGGAGGCTCCACTCACCTCAAAATAAAACGTGAACTAAAAATAAATTATAGTGGTTTAAAAAAATTCTTGAAAACATTAAAATATAACCAGAGGTATACAATCACCAAATCGATAACTAGCAAATGAATACGTGGTATCAAAGGCTCGCGCAAGATTAATATATCGCATCGAAGGTTTGATGTGCATATGGTATCGAGGGCTTGATGTGTACGTATTGTATCAATCGAAGGCTTGATTAATTGCATATCTTATCAAAGTCTTACTCTATTGTGTATCTTATTGAAGGCTTGATTCATTGCGAATCGTATCAAAGGCTTGATTCATTGTGCATCGTATCAAAGGCTTGATTCATTGCGAATTGTATCGAAGGCGAGATTTACATTGTGTATCGTATCATCACACTAAGGCTAGATTTATTGTGTATCGTATCGAAGGCATGATTCATTGCATATCTGATCAAAGGCTAGATTTATTGTGGGTCGTATATAGAGGATTTATTGTGTATCATATCAAAGGCTCATGATTCATTGCGTATCGTAAAGAAGGTGATCATTGCGTGTCATATCCAAGGCTTGCGTCATTGTGTATCGTAGGAGATTCATTGTGTACCGCATCGAAAGATAGATTTACATGTATCATGGACTTCGCTTGCTTATATTGCTTTATAAAATTAAATAGCTTTAGTCAAAAGAAAGGTGCAGTAGCTACTAAGTGGTATTTGTAATACAATAAGTAATATAACTAAGGCATTGTAAGTAAAGTATTGTAAGTAAAGTACTGTTAGTAGTAAATAAAGTATTGTAAGTAAAGTACTGTAAATAAAGTATTATAAGTGAAGTAGTGTAAATAAAGTGCTGTAAATAAAATATTATAAGTAAAGTACATGTACTGTTAATAAAGTATTGTAAGTAAAGTACTGTAAATAAAGTAGTGTAAATAAAGTACATGTACATGTGTAAGTTGTAAATAAAGTATTATAAGTAAAGTAGTGTAAATAAAGTATTATAAGTAAAGTAGTGTAAATAAAGTATTATAAGTAAAGTACTGTAAATAAAGTATTATAAGTAAAGTACATGTACTGTAAATAAAGTATTATAAGTGAAGTACATGTACTGTAAATAAAGTATTATAAGTGAAGTACATGTACTGTAAATAAAGTATTATAAGTAAAGTAGTGTAAATAAAGTATTATAAGTAAAGTACTGTAAATACATGTAAAGTATTATAAGTGAAGTAGTGTAAATAAAGTATTATACTAAGTAAAGTACATGTACTGTAAATAAAGTATTGTAAGTAAAGTACTGTAAATAAAGTGTTATAAGTAGATTACTGTAAATAAAGTATTCTAAGTAAAGTATATGTACTGTAAATAAAGTATTTAATACTAAGTAAAGTACATGTAAGTTGTAAATAAAGTATTATAAGTAAACTACCATAAATAAAGTATTTAATACTAAGTAAAGTACATGTACTGTAAATAAAGTATTCTAAGTAAAGTATATGTACTGTAAATAAAGTATTTAATACTAAGTAAAGTACATGTAAGTTGTAAATAAAGTATTATAAGTAAACTACTGTAAATAAAGTATTGTAAGTAAAGTAATTATATAATTTAGTGTTATTAAGTAAAGTACTGTAAATAAATTAATAAAAAAACGAACATGACTGGTGACAACATAAATAATTATTGAGTGATTGGACAATACGTATGTGTAATACGTGTGCCAACATCGTCATACCTCAGGGGGGGACTAACCTTTACACCCCCTTCGACGGCAGTGGGGACAGTTTAAAAAGGCAATAATCACTCAAACATGTTACTGCTAGAGGAGAGTCTTAACACCTTCTTGTGGTGGCGCATGGGCAGAGTCATTTTCCATGACATATTTACATGCCATCCTGGATTTGAACACTGGCCAACAGAGCTCTCCTTAAGCCACTGCACAACAAAGTTACAACATAAAACCAATACAAATTATTTATTTAATATATAATAAAATAATAATCCATTTAAATCTAGCTTCACCAGAGCCCCGTTAGCCGCCGTGGGCGTTGCCCGGGATCCACGACGCGGACGTGGGGTTGGCCTTCTGGATCCCTGACTACTACACTGTATAAAATGATCGTAGAATGATAGAAACATGTCTTCTACAAAACTCAAAGTTGTCATATTTTTTCTAAAACTTATTAAAAATTAAATAAATGCAGGGGTGACCTGCATCAAGGTGACAATTAATAATAATCGAGCTAATTTTTGGCAAGTGGACGTTTTTTGGCATGCTTCCCCTTGAAGGTTCGACTTATCGGAATTCAACTGTATTATCTGAATAAGCCACGCTTACATTGTTGTTGTTGCTAAAATGTTGCATCCTGTTCATGATCGTCTGTTGGACCTTCCTCAATTACGAGTTGGTCAATCGGTTCCTCCATGTCTCCGACAGCTTCAGTCATTGAACTTTTCATTGAAGCGAGCGAAGAGACCAGCAGGTTGCTCATGGAACTGGTTGCAGTTACAACGGCAGAATTGGCGCCATTGGACCTTCCCCGCGCCGTTCACAAGATTCGATTCTTCGTTCCTTTTGCTGCGAGACGACGCTTTGTTGAGCAAAAAACTAGCTTCCAGTGAGGCCCAGGAGGTTACTGCTTCAGAACTATTCTGGATTTGAGCTAGTACACAGTTATTTTGTGAAAAATCTTCTTTCTAGCGCTGAACCCGTTTCGTCGTTGCAATTTGACAGACTCGAGCAAGCTGCAAGTACACAACGTGTGCACGTGAACACGTGACACCCATGTGACACGGCAACCTCATCCCCAGGGCCCCGAGCTGATCGACCGCGTTGATCTAAATTATAAAACTTGATGCGAGAGCTTCTGCTTGCATGCTGAATTGTTTTTACACCGGGCTATATTCACAACATATTAACAATGTAATTGCGAAAAGGTTATCTTCCGTTTGCTGAAATGCCATTCTCTTTTAGCGCGTGTAGGTCGCGCGCGAGGAAGAAGTTCTCCATTTCTCGACTCGCGCGTATCTCGACCGGTCTCCAACTGGTTTGACGAGTCACTGCTTGAAAACGAGGCCCAACAGCGTTCTCCCTTCTTTTTCCGTTCATTCAACATGGCCGCAAATTTAGCTGGTTTCTTTCAATTTTTACAAACAATTAGAACGAATACAATCGTTAAATTCGCCTATTTATTTATTAGCTTATTTTCTTTGCTATCCAGCCGTACATTAGGAGACAACAGAGGTGAGTTAGAAAACAAAATGTTTGCAAAACAGCACTGGTACAACTCGACCAACGGACGCTCGATCATAACTCGAATCCTGTTCTATTTCAGAATTTAAATATGTTACATGTGGAAGCGTTTTAAAACTGCTTAATCCAAGGCACAATATTCGGCTGCATTCTCATGAGGTTAAATATGGTTCTGGGAGCGGACAACAGGTAATGTTGTATATGATTATTTTCACTCGCCAAGCTTTATATTCCAGCTAGCTCAGCATGTTTGCCCTGTTTTACTCGTAAGCTTATTTCAATTTTTAAGCGGAATTTTAGGCATGAAAAACAGATCAGTAAACTATGGTAGACAGAAATGTCTCTACTAAATTTACTGCAAATGTTAGATAAGCTTAACTGTAGTCGTAATGGAAATATTTTTTGGCGTGACTACCAGTGAATGTTTATTTAACACATGATGAAATCGACAAGCTTCCGAATGTGCATTAAAGTTCGATACAAGTATACACGCTCTATATTCGATTTTATTTTCGATCGTTGCTTATTTAGGAATCTTTAGTTGGCGATAATATCCTTGACAGCTACAACATGAATTTCAAAATGAGATAATTCAAGTCAAGTGCGTGGAAGTTTCTCATTCGTGCTCGGGTTTCCGTTTATAGTGAACTTGTTTGCGGAGAGATATTTCCAGCTCACTGACTTGAATAAGTACATGTATGTTGAATTCAAGGCTTAAAATATCCGATTGTAGAAATCTTTAGAAGCACAGGTACTACATAGAAACAGTCCAGAGATTCAAAGCAAGGATCTTTCTGCAGGAGTTTTCAAACAAATCTTACTCAACTGTTTGGACAGCTGATATAAAACAAGATAGTTATCCAACAACAGGTGTAGACATGTGATTGGTTGATTTAAAAAAAAATACAAATTTAAAACAGAAGGTTTTCTTAGAATATGCTGGTCGTTAAAGTACATACACACTTGTATTAAATGATTTTTTTCCTTTGAGTGGAAAAAAACTTTCTAAAATGTTACGAAAAAAATAATAAATTTTCATTCAGATGTCCCATGTTCTGTACATGTATATAAACCATATTAGATGGTTTAACATATAATACGCGCGGATATTTTGCGAGTTGTGAGCAATGAGCAAAATGTCCGCTCGTATTATAATTATGTTAAACCATCAAATAAGGAACTTATTATTCTACTGCAAAATTTCCCGACTATTATGCTATTTTCCGTATTCGCTCTGTTCAAGTAGTCAATACCGTCTCATATTTTACGTGTTCTCTTGACCTTATATGGTGAAACGACATAATAGTAGAATAATAATGTGACATACATGTTCTTGTGCGAAAACATTTCTTTCGACGAGAAGGAATGAAAAATTGCATGTCTTTGGACCGGAATAAAAATTATGGGCAATTCTGTTCTCACATCATTTGTCTTGTTGGAATATCAGGGTTGCGACACACATGTAAAGGCAGTATAACTTCATTGCTAATATGGTATAAAAATGTTTTAATGTTGTTGCGGATGTTTCAGTCTGTTACAGGAGTGGACAATGCAGATGATGGAAACAGTTACTGGGCTGTGAGAGGGAAGATGGACGATCCATGTAAACGAGGGTAAGCAAACAGCTGTGTACAAGAAACAGTACAACAGCTGACTCAACAGAACAAGATATAATTCATAATTTGTTAAACCTTCAGTACACTTTCACTGAACTTTACAATGTATAACATAAGCGATTCAGGAGGTTAACCATGCGATTGGTATAGTTGTGATGATTGAATTTCAACTTGAGCATGCGTTAAGAAATGAATATTGCCTTGGATGAGCTCAGTTAGTGTTTTTCTTGGTTAAAAATCGTCAAGTTCACCTTGTCAGCAAGTTTCAGACCTGCTGACAGTTTAAGGAAAACATTACATGTATCTGAGTCATGAAGATTTTTTATGCTTGAACGCATGCGAATGTGAGTTGAAATTCAATCATTGCAAGTTCAACTTTACCGATCAACAAAATGGCTACATTGTGTATAACATGATAAGAAATCAGTTGCCTAGAGTCAAACGGCCATTTACCACTCTAGTGGCTTACCACTATTTTAGCCTGCGTGCAGATGTCTCCCATTTCCTTGCTTCACGCGAAATAGGAGACGTCTGCACACAGGCTAGGCTGACTTGTATTTGAAGAATAAAATAAATGCAATTATTGTGTATTAATTTTATGCCTTTCTTGATCCAGAATTAAATAATAATCTCTGTTTTGGCAGGAGTCCTGTTAAGTGTGGTAGTTCATTACGATTACAACACTTGGCAACCAAACGTAATCTTCACAGTCATCATTTCCAGTCGCCAATCTCACATAACCAGGAAGTGAGTGCATTTGGTGAGAATGGTTTGGGTGATGACGGTGATTACTGGTCTGTTGTATGTGCAACAAAGTTCTGGGAACGACAGGATAAAGTCCGATTCAAACATTCAGCAACTCAAGCGTAAGTAAATGAACTGTCAAGCCTGTATTAAAATGAATGCAGTCTTCTCTCATTTCTAGCAAGGTCTACCCTACATGATCTTTGAGGATATGGATGAAGATCCTAAAAGATCCTCCTCGAGATCCACAAAAGATCCTAATACAGATTTTCACGAGGAATTAGCCCTAGCAGAATTGAGCAAAGAGATGACAGTATTCACAGGCTATGAATGTAGTTGTCTCTCACTGCTTATTGCTTACTGCTTACTACACAATGTACATGTAGTAGTGTTCATCAAACAGTAATGAGAGGTGGGCTGCATTCACTAACTATGAACTGTAAACAAAATTTAATGATGACCAGTGCCTCTTGGGAAACAAAGGGCCGTGAATGGCCTGACTGTAAGTACTACATTGTACATGTAAATGGTTTCATTGTTGTTTTAAAGTACAGTTGAACCTCTCTACAACGGCCACCCTGGGGCGGAATTAACTGGCCGTTGTAGAGAGGTGGCCATTGCAGGGAGGTTTCAATAAGAGTGAAAAGTATGGATAGACATACGATTGGGACGAAAAATCCTGGCCGTTGTGGAGATGTGGCCGTTATAGAGTGGAGGTTCGACTGTACAGTGTACATGTAAAGGAAGAGAGATGTTTAAAAAACACATACACCCTGTACATGTCATTGGTTGTAGTGGAAATAATTTTAAATAACTTTAAGCTAAATAAAGACTACATGTAGATTGACCCAATATATTCCTGTCAGTTACTGAACTCGTCCATATTTTTTTCTTTTTTTATAGTTATTTGCATGTAACTGGGGATCAGTTTGGTCGACCCATTAATGGTCAAAAAGAAATCAGCGGCTATAGTTATCCAGAAGCAGGGAATGAATGGAAGGCGACGGTAAGGCCTGTCATGATTGGCAGCTCACTGCATTTTATTACAATACACAGTACACAATACACAATACATGGTTAAACTTGACGTGTGATTTGTAGAGACCATTGAAGCTAATATAAATGTTTAATTATTATACGACATAGCATTTCAGAATATGCACCAAAACGAGTGCAAATACATGTATGAAACCTTATTACACTCATCTTAGTCCCCCTGACCGTGCGCTACGGAAAACACTGTTGAAAGCCCATATATTAGGAAAGAATTATGTTGTATAATAAACAATTTATTCAGCAGAAAGTTGTGTAATACGGCTGGGCATTTTTATTTTTTCTTGGCTAAAGGCTCAATAAAATAAACACTGACTCGTAAAAATACCCAGCCATATTACACAAATTTCCACTGAATAACCTCTTTATATATTTAATATCGCAATAAGATAATTTCCAAAACCAAATATAATGAAAAATTTCACATGCAAGCCATTGAGTAGTGCTGCTAAATATGATTTAGTGCAGAAAACAACACCATTCACTGGTTTGTTACAAAGTAATTGCAGTGTAAGCATCTCTAACCTATAAAAAAATTAACTACATGTATTCTTCACTCTTTTTGTTTTTTAGGAAGGAATTTATGTGAAACCCAGTAACTGATTATGGACTCAAAGGATTCTGTTGCACGCCTTTTTTCTTAGATGTACACTTGATAATGGGACCAAGTTCACACAAGACTGCAATTTTATAAAGTATCAAGTTATAGTGCTTTGGACTGTCTGTATTTTTTGATGCTAGAGTATTGTTTGAATAGACTTCATCAATAAACAACTACCATGTGACATTAAATTTTTGTGGCAATTTGCGTTTTTTTGTGTTTTGCGAGACCAATTGCTCCTGGTTTCCAGCACCTTAGAAAAAAAAGCCGCACTTGGGTCAAACTGGCCCACAATGCTGGAGCTTATCTCGTTTCTGTAGCTTGATGGCCGACTAGGAGTTATTAATATTGCTATTCCCCCTGGATGGGATGCTAGTCCATCGCACCTTGGTAATCCATATTGTCCCCCCACCTCCCACCCACTGTCCCCAATAAGATATAGAAACCAGATGGGATTTGAAAGTTCTTTGAATGCAAAATAACAGAATCTTTATTCAAATGAATCTATCTAATCGCTAATAAACAATGTTGTCTGTGACAAGGTTTTCTTGTGTCTCAGTCATCACAGAAGGTCTTGACAGAGTAAAACATTTCAAGGGTATGAAGATTTCCGCTTGCACCAGAATCCTCAGCTTCAAGCAACTGCTGACATGTGCCTCAGTAAATGTTGTGTTGTAGAATATTACGCACAGGTAAACTGGTCCTGGGTTATCATATTCAAAACAAGATGGCTGAGGCTTCTTATCTGTTGAGCAAGAGAGGGAGGGTATTCAATTAATTGATGTGTGGGGCAGTGTCCTCAACCGACCCTCAACCTCGTTCCCAGGGTTTCTCTTCCCGCCCCGCCTCTGCAACCTCGTTCCCAGGGTCTCTCTTCCCTTGCCCTCAAGTTTATTGGGGTGGGGTGCGGGGGAAACACTATTCACTGGTGCCCCGCCCTTGGGGGTTTTAATGCTTTAATGAAGTACTCCTGATAAACAGCTTATGCTATACTAGGAGGTGAGGGGTGGGGGAAAAGTGACCCTGGGAACGCGGTTGCCCCTTCTGTTTTAGTGAAACATTTATACAATTTACACACCTGAGAATGTGTCGTTGATGTCTAGCTTTCCATCCACAGCAAGTGTGAATGGTAGAACCTAAAGAACAAAGGAATATTAATTTGAAACTTCGTCCATTTAATACTATACATGAATAATTGAAAAGAAAATTCGCCATTTCTTTGCACACAAATTGTCATCTTGTTTTAAAGACTTGGTTCTTACATTCTGTGTATCCACGCTTGACACATTCACGCAAACTGTAAGAAAAGAAATAGCCGCGCTTGAGTGAATACCTCGCGAGGTCATACGCGCGCGTAAACAAGTTACCGCGCGCGATCATTGCTAATTTGCGCGCGCGTGCGCGTGTGCAGAGATTTGGAGTTCGGCTTGTAATTTGTCTTACCTATGGCACTAAATCTGAAGACAGAGACTGGCTGACAGCATGAGAATGTCGAATTACTGTTGTAACACTCACCACCATCGATACTCGAAGTAGCCGAGCTAATTGAATCTGAAAAAATAATAACAACTAGCAACGTCGTACACAATGCATGTCACGAGATTCAGAGCAAACTGCAACCAATGTTAATACTCACCGATAGCGTTCAGCTTGTAGCTTGCTGCGTACGCAAGAATTACAGTGACTCCAGCCAGAAAAAGGTTCGCTTTGTGTAAATACATAAAGGACGGAGAAGAAAAAATAATTTATGCCAACCGAAGCTAAACAGCCAGCAGATGTCTTCTATTTCCTGAAGTCACTTCCGGTCGTGGACTGAGCTAGAAAAGGAGGGGAACATCTCACTATGATAGTTAAGGGAGGGAGGGGCTCCCAAGACAGATAGTGTCTGTCCATTTTCCCCTTTTCTGTCCGTATTAGCAAAGTTCTTTAAAGGGGCAGTATCACGAGAATTCTCCCAAGTTTTTGCGTAAACTACGCTTGAATTATGAAGGTAGACTCGCCGATGCACAGAATGGCTCCTGAACAACAATATAAAGACATCAATTCATTCTTCTGAGGTGGGACAAACCAGTATCATTAATTTTGAGCTATTTTTTCCCAAGAACACCGTAAAACTTGAAAACGTCAGCCCGACTTTTTCAAGTTTCATTCCACTTCCTTCCTATCCGTCCTTAGTCAAATAAATTTTTAACAGTTTTTTTTGTACTAGTATAGTAACTTTTAGCAAGACCAGGGCACTCTTGGTGAATTTCCATTGATACAAACACTTTTGCTTGGAACGGTCAAATAAGGGAGACGGCATAAGCCGCTATATAGGGTTTTAATATTTAAAGGCGGTTATGTTGTGGCAAGAGAAAATAAAGGTTGATGATGGGCAGATTGGCTAAGAGTACAGAAAACACGATTTTGATGACGTATCATTGTATTTATTTTAAAAACCCTACACAAGCGTTTTCTGGTGAAAATTACATTGACCTCAAATTTTGCCGCATATCACTCCCGCATTACCTATCATTCAAAATACTTATTATATAACGTTGCTTCTTACCGCCTTTGATCATAAAATAAATTTCCTTACATTAGACCTTTATCTGGCACCTAAGGAATCACTCACAATCTCTACAAAGTGTCTGCACTACTTGTAGAACTGAACTATCTGCTCCATGACTATGGACCGTTACAATTAGCGAGCTACTTTAATTTTCATGCATTGATTATTTGTCAGCCTGATGCGCATTAAAATCTGATTTTTATTAATTAATTTATTATTTCACTCTAGCGTTGATGGATGCTCCTCCAGTTCACGCCCTGTTTGTTCATATAAACCCATCTAATCACATATTTAGCTTACTATAGTCCCGGGATATAGTTAATCACTCCATACTGGATTTCTTTATTTATGTAAGTTCCTAGTCTATGTCAGGAACTTCAATGTTTTCCTTTTTGTCTTCCACGCCATTTTTAAAAGGAAATCCAGCGGGTTCTTTTGCTTGTGATTTTGTTCAACTTCTTTTGGAACCATTGCTGAATGTCGATGATGCCATCTTTGGACCAGCTCATGTAGTTTATTTAACAGAGGGCGAATGGTAAGTGTCTTATCTTCATCGACCGGTATCTCAAAGCAGCCAAACTTGATATCAAGGACTTGTATGATGACATCGCCATATATCTCCAAGCACCCTCCCCATTTGTTGTCATCCCCGTATGACATGTTGTAAAACTTCTCACACAAACAGACAGGACATATGCCCTGACAAATAGGCGGCGGATTTATGGCTGGAAAAGAATGAAAACAGTCACAATAGTAAACCCTATCTTTACCAAGATGACTCAAAGCTATAAAAACTAGAACCAACGTACATACATCCTTGCAGATCCGTAAATATTGATGCTGTTCCATACCTTTAAACATTAACTGAAATACTCGGAAACAATACACTTTAGGAGCGCACCTTGCCGCCGCCTGGTTTCACACCATCTCTCTACACTTTTTAAGAACCTACCCGGTTGAATTTCCCTTCCCTGCCTCCCCCCCCCCCCCCCCCCCCCCCTTCCCCTTAGCACTCAAATCAGTCCTACCTGAAATAGTCTCATTGAAAAGCACGTCTCCATCATAAACCACAGTAACTCGTATTCCCTGCAACGAGACCAATACAATACCGCAATTCATTCTAGACTGACAAACAGTCTCTAGATTTCTCTCGTTTTTCTCTCGAGATATCGATGCTCCTAAGGGTCAGTATCTGACTCGTCCCAGTCTTCTCTCTTGTCTCCTATTAAGCGCGGCCGAGGGAGCGCAAGGGGTGATGGGAAGGAGGAAAGGCATCCCCGCGTCTTGCGACTCCCAAGAAAGGAGGCAAGAGAGACGACTGGGGCGAGTTAGGGTCAGTATGAAGAGATATCGATTAGCCTGTGAACAAGCTGCTAAGGGTATAGGGCGACGAGATATCGATTCGCAGCGCAACTGGCACCTCTCGCTAATCCCACTCGTCATTTTGACGCCCTCCTCTTTGGCGGCAACGAACTCGCGCTGAAACAACGGACTGTTTTGGAGTCTAAATTCATCTCCTTCGTGCGCGAGAAAGAGATGTTTGGGGGTAGAGCCGAAACATTCCATACTGATGACGTAGCTATACAGTGATCCCCGAAGAATACACCATATTCAAAGCACTGCAAAATATGTTATCTTGGGAAGTTTGAGCATTTTTGGTTGAACAGCTGCAAAGTTATGGCTCTTTCAAATTTAAGACATTTGTCAACCTCGTTCCCAGAGAAATCAAAACCTAGCCTCACTAGCCTCGTTTTCAAGTTTGTGCAAAGATTGATAAGAAAGATAATGTCAAAATGAGTCAATATGTGTATGTTTAAGGCCATATTCCTATTTTGGGGAGAAGTAATAAATGAATTACTTGATGAACTTACTTTGACCGCTTTCACTGACGTCATGTTCATACAGGCTAAGAAAATAACAAGAAAACTATGTCAGTGACAACAGAACTGCTAGCGGTCGTTCACAATTCTTTAGATTGAGGGCCACTAATTCATCAGTTTTTAACTGTCATGTGTTACCCTCAGAAAATATAGCTTCTATCTATCTAGGAAATATCAAACTTCAGCCCTCTTCTCCTGTGCTAAATTTATGATAAGAAATCTATAGCGATTGTTATTGTTTATTTTTAACTGTACCCGGAAAGTTGAAGCGGAGTTTGAAAGTCTCCTGTTGTTTGCGGTATAATTTAACCGAAGTGCCGGGGAAAAGGGGGGGGGGGGGGGGGGGACTCCCATACGAAAGTGACAGGGATGCTCGTCGTCCCTTTTAGGGGTGTAAATTACGGAGTTTGGTCCCCCTTAGGGTGTTCAGGCCGAAACGGCGATATTTTTTAGCCATCAAGGGTATCTTTTAGGGTTGCACGAGATGAAATAATAAAAAAACACCGTCATACTGTGTATAATGGTATCTTTTAGGGGTCAAAAAAGGTTTGGGCCACGCCCAGATTGGTCCCTTTTAGGGGTGTAATTTGAAATTTCCGACGGGCCATCCCCGTCACTTTCATATGGGAGACCTCCCCGGGACCGAAGTAAACTCTGTAAGATTTATTATTATACTGCTCACCTTTGTGGTCTTTTTTCTCAAATTCAAACTCAGCACAGCAGCCACATTGTGGAACAGGTTCTTTGCTGCAGCCACAGCGAGGATCATCTGAAAAAAAATCCTGCTCTGTGGACACTACTAAAATAAATCAAATATAATAGAACAAAATAAGACAATTGTTACGATCTGAGATTCAATTTATCTGGTTTTATTTTCTATTTCATGTGAGCAAAACGTTTTAGAACACCTCTATTACGTGGTCGACCTCTATTAGGCGGTCAGTTGGCTATATCCCGAAGGTGACCGCTTAATAGAGGTTTGACTGTATTTGCGGCAATATATAATCCATCCAATGATCCCCTGCGGCGCCAACTGTTGCTGCGGCACGTTCATTGGCTTTCATTTGTTGAACCTTGAATCAGTAATTGCTTTCAAATTTCGGATTACCACATCTAGGTGAAGGGTCAAAGAAGGGCGTTTTTCAACAGTGAAAAAATGAGGGAAACTGGAGCTCATGGTTTCTTCGATGGACTGAAGATTGTGAATTTCGGTGCTATTTACTTGTCACGTGAATTGACTCATTTCAATATCTGGGTCATGTCAGTTCCTTGCTATATCGAGGGGAGGGGAGGGTAGAATAATTCACTTGGATCACATTCGAAATGAAGGCGACTTCAATCAAATAGGCCATGTAGAGCAACATACTCAAATAATTACTGAATCTCTTTAACTGAAATATTTACACTCAATTTAATCATGATCGGTAGCGTATCTCCCTCCCCTCCCTCCCCTCCCTCACCAAACCCGAATATACGATGACATCGGCAACAGACGGGATAAATTTTTTCAGATGCAGTAACAATGTATTATGTACAGAAAAGAAATGATGGTATATGATGATACTTTTCTGCTTTAGGATTTGTATGGAAACTAAATGCAATTCTCCCGTGAGGACCCCGTGAGTAGAATGCCCAAGAAACTAATCTTTCATAATCTTTGTACAGCTTACAGACCCGTCCTGAATGGACAGTCCTGCCTTCATGGCTTTACCCTCTTCTTTCTTGTTGTAAATGAAAGATACATTTGCTGACTTTATACGCGGGAGGAGATATGCTTACCTGCTGCTTGGATCTCATTCAATTGACTTGACGTAACAAAGCCACAGAGGCAAAAAGCTAACAACACGGACACAAGCATCTTCGCGAAATTTTCCTGATGACGTTGACCGTTCACAAATCATTACAGACAGACAGGCGAGACCATTCTTTAGGATCACGCGCACTTCATATGACCTCGTTATCTGGAGAAATGGCGCGATGTCACGCGAGTCGTGCGTGTCTCCTCCGACTAAGCGCGTGTCATGTTGCCCGTTGATCACACGTCCGCCGTTTGAGTGATAACTGATATCAACATATAAATTCTCCTGTATACCTTTACTCCATACTCCCCTTGTAGTTGTGAGAATTTGATTACAAATTAGTTTGTGAGTATACGAGACCATATTACACTCGTCTTAGTCCCCCTGACCGCGCGCTACGGAAATCACTGTTAAAAGCATAATTATGTCGTATAATAAACAATTTATTCAGCGGAAAGTTGTGTAATATGGCTGGGCATTTTTACTCGTCAATGTTTATTTTTTTCGCGCCTAAGGCTCGGAAAAATAAAAACTGACTCGTAAAAATATATACCCAGCTGTAATGCACAACTTTCCGCTGAATAACCTCTATTTATTCTCATTAGCTCACGTGACACAGAGGCTCATACAAACGAGACACCTTCAGTAAAATTATAAAACTGAAGTTTTTAATAATCATTTTTCTCTAAAATGTGAGTATCCACCACCAAAAAACAACGAAAAGTATCATACATATCACAACTTTGCGTTTTGCGCCTAGTTATAGTATTCCTCAGCTCCCTCCAACGACAATAATTTCATCGAATGCGCAGTGGGCTAAGCTGCGAAACATGGCGGTCATGCCGCGGGTTAGCAGACGTATTTTCCGGCTCGAGTCTCCCCACCCGGCGGGGAAGGATGGGGGGGGGGGGGGGGGTCAGTATGCTAGTCTTGATGTTTGCATCTGATTGGCTGAGAGCACTATTCTCATACGAACAGCTTGGATCACCCCCGTCACTTTTATATGGGAGTCCCCCTCGGGGAGGGGGGGGGGGAGGGGTATGCTAGTCTTGATGTTTGTCAGTATCTGATTGGCTGAAAGTACAGAAAGACGTAATAGGAAACTACCTCATATGATCAGAATTGGATCATTTTATTTATTAAAACCCTACCGCAAGCGTTTCCAGCGAAAATTACATTGACTTCAAATTCTGCCACATATCTCCCGCACAATTATACTATTCACCTACAAATCCCGAATTAAATTCAAGATACGTTACTTCTGACTATGGTAAATGGCCTTTGATCATAAAAAAATTTATTTACATTAGAAGTTTCATCTAACACCTTTGGAATCACTTACAATCTCTGCAAAGTGTCTGGCACAAACTTTATCTGCTCCATGACTTTGGAACAAATTTAATTTGCTTAAATTGTTACATTTGGTGAGCTACTTTAATTTTCATGCATTGATTTCTTTGCAGTCTGATGCGCTGATTTTTATTATTTATTTATTTATTTATTTATTTATTCATTATTTCACTCTAGCTAGCGTTGATGGATGCTCTATTCCAGTTCAAGCACTATTTGTTCATATAAACCCATCTAATCACACTTTAGCTTACTATAGTCCCGGGATATAGCTAATCACGCCATACTCGATCTCTTTTAGTTCCTATGGAACATCAATGTTTTCCTTTTTGTCTTCCACGCGATTTTTAAAAAGGAAATCCAGCGGGTTTCATTTGCTTGTTGCGCCATTCATTCATTTTGTTCAACTTCTTTTGGAACCATTGCTGAATGTCGTTGACAATGCCGTCGTTGACAATGCCATCTTTGGGCCAACCCATGTAGTTTAACAGAGCCTTGTCCAGCGTCTCCTTGTCGTCCATCGGTAAGTAAAAGCAGCCGAACTTGATATCCAGGACTTGTATTAAGACGTCACCAGTTTATCTCCAAACATCCTCCCCATTTGTTGCCATCCCCATATGACATGTTGTAGTACTTCTCGCAGATACAAACCGGACATATGCCCTGACAAAAAGGCGGCGGATTTGTGGCTGGAAAAGATTGAAAACAGTCACAAGTGTTCAAGAGTGTTCATAAAAGGACATGTGCATGGGTCTTACTGGGAGCTTCCCCCCGGGGGGGGGGGGGGGGGGGGGGTACTCCCTATAATGGACTATACGGGGGGGGGCTCCACCCGAAAGGGGTCCCTTTTTTAGGCTCGAGGTATATGAAAGGGTATGGATTTCACGAGTTGAAGTATAGAAAAGGGCCGGTAGGGATAACTGTCATTTAGGTGTTTGAAAGGGCCTTTCAAAATATCTCGAACAGGACGCACCTAACGGCTGATTCATCCAATATTTTAAGGGGCTATTCAAGCGAAAAGTTTAGTAAAAGGCGTAAAAGGGATGCAGTGTTTCAACTGTAGGTATGTGAAAGGGGGTACCATTTTCTATTGAAGGTATATTAAAAAAGGGTTACCTTTTCAGTCAAAAATGGTATATAAAAGGGTAAGGCTTTGGACCTCGGGCGGAGCCTCCCCGTATAAAACTTTGTTCAGTACGCTTCCCCCTTTCTCCAGCGGCTGTTTTTATCTGGATGAAAGATTGTTAATTCTCTTTTATGACTGATTTACCAAACAATATTTTATATTGTTAGCCCTGGTTGATCATAATGACGATAATATTTTACACACTGAATCAGTTAGTTTATTTCCTTGCTAGATAAAGAAAGTTTCCGGCCCCCATTGTTGATCCCCTGATGACGATTTTCTTTATCAGGCTCGTTATCTTGATTATCAGTCTTTTCAAATGTGACGATAAAATAAGTACAGTCGAAGATCTCTGAGCGGACACTTTCGTATTACTAAGCGGACAGCTCTATTTACGGCCGCCTTGACAAAACCCCGTTTTGAACTCTAGCTCGCGCATACAAACTCTGTATTTACACATTCCCATAAGCGGCCAGTTCCAGTTGCGGACACTTTTTCTGCTTCCCGAGAGTGTCTGCTTACGGGAGCGTCGACTGTATTACTTGCACGCCAATTCTGAACTTAGTTGGGTTTCTGTTTGTTCAACTCCAATCCCCTATAGCTATAAGAAACGCGCTTTCTCACCCCTGGGTATTCCCTGATCCAGATTACCAAACTATTTTTGCGACCCAGATTAGATGTGGGAAAAATATACTGTATTCTAGGCTGTTATCCATTATTTTTGGAAAACGTTCATGTCGCAAAACTATAAAGACATACATCTTTCCAGATTCCGTAAATATTGATATTGTTCCATACTTCAAACTGAAATACAGTCGAACCTCCCTGTGCGACAACTTCCCGTAAGCGACTACCACTTTTAAGCGACCACTTTTCCAAAATACCACAATTTCCCAGTCAAATCACTATAGTCGGAACCTCTCGTAAGCGGCCAGCTCTCATAAGCGACCGCGACCACTTTTTGGGGCTTATGGTTTCAAATTTTCTATGGTATTTAACCTCCGATAAGCGAGCACTTCACGCGATCCCGTCTCACTACGGTCGCAAAATGGACAATGAGACGCCGTACAACCCTTATATGACGATTAAATTTGTTCTTACAGTCACTGCTGACACTGTAAGTATTTAAACTTGGAAGTTGCACTGAAACGCACTAAAATCTCTTTGAATTACCAGATTTGTTCGTGAATGCAGCATTTGGATTTGACATTTTGGGTGGTCGCTTACGGACCATACACTTCAGGAGCGCACCTTGAGAACTACCCCGGTTGCCCTTACCTTGCCTCAACCCACGCCCCCCCCCCCCCCCCCCCTCTTCCTCCTTAAGCCCGCCGCATACCAGTCAATTTTTCATCGTAGAACACCGATTTTTTATCGGGATCAAATCGGGTTTAAAATTTGTCGGCACCATCAGCTTGCCGCACACCAGTCGATTTTTTGTCGCGACTAACCGCTTGGGCCGACTCATCCAAAATCAAGATGGCGCCTCTTTCTCGATCGCCGCCATGTTGGAATGATGATTGCTTTAGTCACGTGACTGCAATGACGCTTCCTAATTGGTTGTGACGCGAGCGAGCCCCAACAATTTGTCTTCGTCCACGCACACCAGCCGACAATGACGTTTTGAGATCTAGCATTGCCAGATATCGCCCGACAAGCTCCGATCTTGTCGTAGACTTGTCTGAATTCGCCGCACGCTAGCCGACAAATAAATGAAGATGTTTTGTCGGCCGACAAAAATCGGCCAGTGTGCGGCGGACTTTAGAACTTAAATCAGTCCTACCTGAAATAGTCTCATTAAAAAGCACGTCTCCATCATAAATCACAGTAACTCGTATTCCTGCAATGAGAACAATACCTGAGTACAATACAATTCATTGTAGGACTGCCAAACAGTCTCTTGATTTCAGCTCGTTTTTCTCTCGAGATACCGATTAGCCTGTGAACAGGCTCCTAAGGGTATAGGGCGAAGAGATATCGATTAGCCTGTGAACAAGCTGCTAAGTGTATAGGGCGAAGATATATCGATTAGCCTGTGAACAGGCTCCTAAGGGTATATGGCGAAGAAAATATCGATTAGCCTGTGAACAGGCTCCTAAGGGTATAGGATAGGGCGACGAGATATCGATGCGCGGCGCAACTCGCACCTCTCGCCAATCCCTCTCGTAATTTTCATGCCCGTTCCAGATCCTTTTCGGGTCACTGCGTTTGGCACAACAAACTCGCGCTAAAACACGGACTGTTTGCAATCATCTCCTCGTGCGCGAGAAAGCGAGAGACGTTTGGGGGTAGAGCCGAAACATTCCATACTGATGACGTAGCACTACAGAGGTCCTCGTAATTTTATAACCGATATCGATCACGCACCAACCAGAGACACAATATGTTCCAATCTTGAAGCAGCTTCTTCAAGCGCGAGTAGAGACAATAAATGAATTACTTGATTAACTTACTTTTACGTCTTTCACATACGTCATGTTCATACAGGCTAAGAAAATAAACAAGAAAACTATATCAGTGATGACTGAACTGCTAGCGGGCGGTCCTTCACAATTCTTTAGATTGAGGGCCACTAATTCATCAGTCTTTTAACTATCATGTGTTACCCTCAGAAAATATAGTTGCTATTGACGTCACTAGAAACATGTGCCTCAGTGTTGGACAATCTCCTTTCGTTAGGCTCTGACACCCAACCCTCCCACCCATAGGGTTGCAGTTCATTAGTCAATAAATCGTTGAACCCCATCTTGGTGTGATAGTAATTTAAAGAAAATTAGAGCGATTTTCTATTGTTTATTTCTAAACTGTACCCGATGTCAAGCGCGGGAAAACATCCAAAGGTCTCCTGCTGTTTGCGGTATAATTAAACACTGTAAGATTTTATATTATTATACAGCTCACCTTTGTGTTCTTTTTCCTCAAATTCAAACTCAGCACAGCAGCCACATTGTGGAACAGGTTCTTTAGTACAGCCACAGCGATTCATCTGAAACAGAATCCTGCCCTGTGGACACTGTGAGATGAATCAAATAAAACAAAATAAGACAATTGTTACGATTTTGAGATTCAATTTATTTTGTTTCATTTTCTATGCAAAAACGTTTCTATATCCTTTTTGGCACTAAAAAGGGTCGCGCAAGGATTGGGCCCGAGCCAATGGTGACATTTTGCATTCGCAATAATCCCTCGGATGACCCCCTGCGGCGCCAGCTGTTGTTGCGGTATGTCCGGGGGGGGGGGGTACTCCCTTATATAAGCTATATGGGTATGTGCGGCGCCAAAGGGTATGGTTTTTGAGCCGTTTGGGCTGAAATAGGGTAGAGATTTTGACCATTTTGGTCAGAAATAGGGTATGTTTTGCCTACTGGTCTGAAATACGGTATAGATTTTTGCCATTTTGACTTTAAAATGGGGAACTTTTCTCCGAAATTTTAAGGGTCAGGTCTGAAATAGGGTAGGGAAAATCACATATTTGGTCTGAAATAGGTAAGGGTTTCAAGAAGCGTGCCGCACACCCCCACCAAAATTTTTGGGAGTACCCCCCCCCCCCCGGGGGCGGTATGTTCATATTTCGAACCTTTGATGTTTTCAGGAGCCCATTACTGATGTTCCTCAGTATTTGCTTTCAATTTTAGGTGAAAGGTCAAAGAAAGGTGCACAAATAAGGGAAACTGGAGCTCATAGTTTCTGCGTGAATTTCGGTTCTGTTTACTTTATATGACGACCTGCTATTTTTAGACATCTCTGGGTCATGTCAGTAACAATCATTGCTAGCTGTATCGATGGGAGGGGAGGGGAGGGTAGGTGGTTCACTTGGATCACATTCAAAATCTTCTTCAATCAAATAGGCCATGTAAACAATACACTCAAATCATTACTGAATCCGCTCAACTGAAATACAATATATACACAGTCATTCAATCTATAAATCATGATCTGGTATCATAAACCCCTCCCCCCTCCCCTCCCTCCTTCCTCCCTCACCAAACCCCGAATATAGGATGACATACAACAGACGGGAAAATGTTTTTATGACGCAGTCTGAAAAACGTACAATGTATAAATGTACAGAAAAAAAGAGTATATGATGATACTTTAAATTGGTATGTACAGTACATACAAGAAAACTAAATGCAATTCTCCCGTGAGAAGAATGCTCAAGAACTAATCTTTGTACAAACCCCGAAGGGGGGGGGGGGGGGTACTGAACAAAGTTTTATACGGGGAGACTCCGCCACGCGGTCCAAACCCTTACCCTTTATAAACCATTTTTGACTGAAAAGGTAACCCTTTAATATACCTTCAATAGAAAATGGTATATCCCTTTTACGACTTTTACTAAAGTTTTCACTTGAATATATAGCCCCTTAAAATATTGGATGAATCAGCCGTTAGGTGCGTCTGTTCGAGATATTTTGAAAGGCCCTGTTAAACACCTAAATGCCAGTTTTCCCTACCCTTTTCTATACTTCAACTCGTGAAATCCCTACCCTTTTCTATACTTCAACTCGTGAAATCTCTACCTTTTCATATACCTCGAGCCTAAAAAAGGACCCCTTTCGGGCGGAGCCTCCCCTATAGTCCATTATAGGGAGTACCCCCCCGGGTACAAACCTTCATGACTTTACCCTCTTCTTTCGTGTGGTAAATGAAAGTAAATTTCCCTACGTACACTGGATGTAATATGCCCCTCTTACCTGCTGCTTGGATCTCGTTCAATTGACTTGACGTAACAAAGCCACAGAGGCAAAAAGCTAAGAACACGGACAAAAACATCTTCATGAAATTTTCCTGACGTTCACCGTTCACATTACGCAGATTACAGACGATTCAGTAGGATCACGCGCTCTTCACATGACCTCAGGGGTGTCTGCCGCCCAGGTATCATATTCTTCACGGAGTTGGATTACAATGTTTTTTCAACCATTGCAGAGCGAATCTGTTAATTATAAACCCTTTCACTCCCAGAGTCAAACCTTGAGTCAATAAATGTGGTTCTAACTTGTGAGTCTGTGGTCTCTGTGGATGAAACCCTAGTGTGTGACCATTCAAATGAAAGCTATTGAGCAGTACTTTCAAGTGGTGCTGTTTGTTTTTGACAATTTTGCAAAATGAAATTCAAGATTTTCCCCTCAGTTTTGAACTTAGCAGTCTTGGGAGTGAAAGGGTTAAGCGGTCGGATATATTAAGGCTGCTTCAAGGAATTATGAAAACAAATCCTTTAATTTGTATTATTGACAATGACTATACCAGCACATGGCCTTCATCATGATGTAGTAGCACTGATCTCAATTTTAAACGATCCGTAACCGTTCTCGCGTGGGAAATGAGAAATGGCGCGACGTCAGGCGAGTTGTGCGTGTCTCCTCCCACTAATCGCGTGTCATGTTGATTGGTCACACGCCCGCCGTTTGAGTGATAAGTGATATCAACATATAAATTCTCGTATATACCTTTACTCCATACTTCCATTCAGTTTCTTTATTCTCGTTAGCTCACGTGACACAGGACTCATATAAACGAGACACCTTTAGTCAGATTAAACTGCAGCTTTTCAGGCTTTTAATAATCATTTTTCTCTACAATTTTGATCATCCACCACCTAAAAACAATGAAAAGTTTCATTCATTTTTTTTTCATGCAAATCACAAGTTTTCCTCAGCTCCATCCAGCAACTGCTCTTCTGGAAAGCGACCTTTGTTATAAACCTCGTCGAGATCGCCATCTTTTATTGGACCATTTGTGCATCTCATCCAGTATGAGATCCTTTGCCTTGTTACTGAGTTTGAAAAGCGAATGTAGAGCCCGGGCTTGCTCATTCACGGCGATCTCAAGCTCTTTGGAGAGTTGCATGTAATAACATCCGAGCTTTATGTCAAAAATGGGTTCCACCACATCTGCGTAGATTCTCATACAGCCGCCAAACTGGTCCTCCTCGTAAGATATGTTGTAGAACTGCACACAGATATCAAGAACGTCCACCAGTCCGCGACACAGGGGTGGGGGATTCTTACCTACAAACAAAAAATATAATTAAGTTATCAATTGCAAGCTATCTTTTCACCTTCACTGTAACTACTGTAGTTTTTAGCGCTCAGTAGACTCGTACGATCTACGAATACCCTCACGAGCCTCTTACTCACTTATGAAGAGGACTGCACATCGCGCATCTTTTTATGATCTGCATGAGAGGCGTAGGAAGCTCCACTCTCCTCTACTCTTTGTGGAAGAAGTCCGCAACTGAACAACGACAACCACAACATTACTACGACATGTTAAGGGTCGAGAGACGAGAAGACGAGAAGACGAGAAGACGAGAAGACGACTGACGTTACGGCGCGGGGGACACTGGGAGGGAGAAGTAGGGGAAGTGGGAGAGGTATAGGGAGGGGGGGGGGGGGGGGTGAGTGGGGAGGTATACGGTAATGTATCGTCGCCTAACTTACCAGAGAGGGTCTCGTTGAACCAAACTGCATCATTAACAGTCACAGTTACACGTAATCCCTGAATGTGATGAAAATATAAAAACCCATCTGCATAAATGTCTGATCACGCAAGTTAGCACATGCATTTCTAAATTGAGAGATCTGGTAAAAAAAAAAATGTACGAACCAAGCAGTTTACTTTTATACGTTGTGTGGTACTCCGCATTCAAACGTTTATAAAATAAAACAAATAGCCCGTTACAACATGGAAAGTAGCTTTCTGTAGCCATACAGAAATGAATTACATAGGCTGATGACGGCCAGTTAATATTACACTGCTGACACTACGGCTTGTGATCACGTGATTTGTCAAACGCAGAGGCACTGGGAACGAGAGAGCACCTGGTAAAATATATTGATCAGTTCATCATGAAACGCCATTTAATTCAACCTCGTCCCCAGGGCGCTTTTCCCTAAAAGTGGGAAGGGCGGGAAAAAGCCCTTCCCACTTTTAGGGAAATGCGCCCTGGGGACGAGGTTGCATTTAATTTATTTTTTTACGTCACAATATACCATATACTCACATAAACCGCTTCGACGTACGTCATATTAGCGCAGACTGCAAGATAAAACAACAGACAATAAACCATAAACCCTACGTAACGTTTATGAGCCCCCGGTTCTGCCTACTAACCAAAAAATATTCTGAATACTACAAGCTTGGTTATCTCAGTCCTAGCACTGACTCGTCCCCAGTCGTCTCTCTTGTCTCTTATTAATATTTTACAGCCGAGGGGAGCGCAAGGGGTGATGGGAAGGAGGAACAGCTTTCTTCCTTCCCAGCATTCCCCGCGTCTTGCGACTCCAAACAAAGGAGACAAGAGAGACGACTGGGGACGAGACAGGTCCTAGCATGTAATGATATTGCAAGTAGAAATCAGTTGCCGGTCACTGTTGGTAATTGGTAATTCATACCTGTATAGTACCCCCCCCCCCGGGGATTCATACTGACCTGTATAGTTGAGCTCTTGACTGATTTCCTGTAAGTCGACACAACAGCCGCATTGTGGCAAGTCTTCTTCGGAGCAGCCACAGAACTTATCAGTGTTAATATCACCTGTGGACAGAAAATAAAATAAAAAATGTACACGCACTCCCTGCAAGTTATGCCATCCCAGTGGTACGAGGACGCGTGGATGGCTCATGCGCGCGAGATATCGAGAAGCGAGTATCATGCGTGGGCCTCACCCACGCGCCTCACCCACGAATCCACTTTATAATAAATTGTTCGCGTGTGCACTTAGTGAAAGCTGCGGCTTGACCCTTCTATACAAACTGGTCTGATCGTTCAGTTGCATTTAGAAAAGAAATGAAAACTAAATTTGTCTTAATCCCGGGGTCTTGTTAAACACACACGCACACAACGATTTATGACATTTATAGCAGTACAGGTGAATAATATCTGGTGGGTCAGTTTTTTCGGTTCTTACCTATGGCTTTGGTGCCTGGTTGTGAACTTGCCAGTCCGACAAATAATGCGATGGTTAAAACGAGCAACATCTTCATGCAAAAACGGACGAGTTAGATAAAAACGTGATGGTAGCCTGCAGAATGTGGAAGCACAGCAGGCCGCTGACTTTGGAGTGCAAGGATATCTGATATCTTTGCGTGACGTGATGATGGCCAAGTTCAACAATAACAGGAAATTCCGTGATGGAGTAAAGCCAAAAAAATAATAATGAAATAAACTTATAGCTTCTGGCAATTCGATCAATCGTATCCGGATCCACAGTGTTTTGCATGCGAGAGTACTAGTAGAGTTCCAAAAGAGTACCAGCAGAATTCCCTGGGATATGGGACCGGGAGGAGGGGCATGGTGGCGCGCGGGAACGTATTTTAAATCTCCTGACGGTGTCCCAACATTTTGCTCCTACATCTTCCAACCATACACTGCGAGCAAAAAAAAAGGAAATAGGAGACGTCTGCACACAGGCTATCCAACCACTGTACTGCTGATCATTGTTGGGCCCGGCTGAAGGGGAGGAGGTGGGGTTGGGGGGGGGGGGGGGGGGGGGGGTGATCGTCGTACCTTTTAGGGGTTAAAATTCGTGGTTTGGTACCGTTTAGGGTGTTAAAATCTAAAATGACTACCGTTAGAGATATTCCCGTATCTTTAGCTTTTAGGGTATTACCTGGTAAGCCGGAAAAAAATACGATAGACTGCGAGCAGTCCCTCTTTCTTTCTGATATCGAGCGCGAAGCGCGAGTGAGCGAAAAAGCGAGTGAGAAACCCACTTCGTGAGAACTCACTTCCGCTCGGCCCATCTCCCGCTCGCTCGCGCTTCGCGCTCGATTTCCGCTCACTCGCGCTTCGCGCTCGATATCAGAAAGAAAGAGGGACTGCTCGCAGTCTAAAAATACGACAAGAACTAGTTTTGTCTTAGAATTCGTACCTATTAGGGAGGGCGAGCCACACCCACAAAACGGCATCCCGGTACCTTTATTTTAGGACAATTTCCGACGATCATTCCGTCACTTTTATATTGGAGGGGAGTCCCCTCCCTGGTTCTCATGTGTCTCTGGAACGCCTGCGCCGGCATTCGGTAATGTTCCACTAGTATAATGAATGTATGGTAATCTGTGATTCCGGCACATTTTCTCATATATTTGCTGCCCGCACAGGGCAGCCTCCTAATTCTGTTCTGAATTTCCGGCAAGCAAGCAAGCAATATTTCTGGTGGATGTTTGTTAGCAGTACCCAGTCCCCTCCGCGTGAAAAGTCTGATTGGTGATATAATTGTTGTTTTGCACGCTCGAATTTGCGCGAGAAGAGACAATTGTTGTTTTCGGGATTTCTTTTGCGCGCTCGAGGAGACGCTGTTTTGAGACGTTCTGATGTTTGATTGAAGCCGGTCAGTTCGGCTGTTTTGAGACGCTCTCGGAACGAAAGGATCTTGCGTCACATTGTTTTGTTGTAAAGCCACCTTGTTAGAGAAAAACGCTAGTTTCGGCGTCTCGCAAAGTCTCGAATTTACCGTTCACCACCCCTACATGAACTGACCTGTTTTGCACGCAAGAACTGAACTTTGGGTCTTAGCAGGGGTACCGAACGACAAAAGTTTCCTGCAGGTATCGGAACGTCGTTTTTACGTTATAATTGTGCTTTTTATGCAGTTTATTGTATTTGAGGTTAATCAAAGTTTACTAATTAGGATTAAGCAACGGATAAGTTTATGGTTTAGTGTATTAAATGTATTTAAATATATAGCGCGTTTTCCAGATATGTTCACTGCGCTTTCAGTCAACTGAGTAGAAACTGATGTCCTATCTCACCCTCTCACAAAAGCACCTATGGCAGCCGCTATCAATCCATTCATTATCTCACCTCAACCCATGCATACATGTTAACAGGCCAGCCCACGACATTGGGGAGTACGTTCGCTACTCTTTCGAACATTGACTGACTGAACAGTGACATCGCGCGCCGCATGCAACGTACGCGTATGGAAGTCGGCTGTATTCGCAGGCTACGGAAAATATCGGCAAAATACGAGACAGCTCGCTGTGGCTTACAATGTACTAATAAAGAAGTCGAAGCAGAACTTTTCAGTTTGTAAAGGGTTTAGTTCACGGTCGACACAAGGCCCCAAGTACAAGCGAATCGCTACAATGACTATTAAAACCGGTGACATGTTGAAACTACGTACTCGTCGAAGTCGTAGATATAAGATATAAGATTTGTCCATTTTAAAGAACGAATTAAAATGCATGTTCTCTACGATTACGTTTGTCAAAACGTGCAGAACACGACGAAACAAAAAAAAAATAGAAAATTTTGATTCTTAAATATCATTAAATGCACTGCATGCGCAAGTAAATGGAATAATACAGCAGCAGTAAATAAATTATATAACTTTACTGAATCATGCTGCATAATTGACTTAAAATTCACGAACTTTTATTATTTTGGGTGGGGCAACAGAATGAGTTTGCAAACGCATTTTTGGGTGCTCGAATAGAGAAGGTTATTAATATTAACCACAAATAAAATAGGAAAAATTCCGTTTTTCTTGAACAAAAACAGAGTTGTTTTGGACTTCGCTTCAGTGAGTCATTAACCAATTATCATTAAATCTTGCTAGAACGGAATGTTCCTGTTTCATTCGAGCGTGATGTACCATTTGCAAAGGTAATTGTATTTTTTGTTCTGATCACTGAGATAAATTGATATTTTCACGTGCAAATAATAACGAAGACATTTAAAAGCGCACGATTGTTGAAACTGAAGGAAAATAATGATTACTCTGATGAACCTAAAGATTTCAGCTTATGCAGTTTTTAAAACGTTAAAACGATTTTTTAAAGAACTTGTAATATATTCAGCAAAAAACGTTCACGGAGTTTACAGAAAACCACTGTAGTGTTTGTTTGTCATGACAACGTCATGTCAAATGTAAAAGAAGCCCACTCAATGACGAATACATTGAATACGTGAATTGACAATGCATGCATCACATAAACAAAGGACGTCAGTTCCTGTTTGGTGATATAAAAGATCGGTTTAGTAAGGCTTTATTTTCAGTCGAGGAAAGCTTGCGTGAAACATTCATTGAGCTTTTCGTGTCTATGAACTTCAGTATGAAGACGTGCAGCTTTCTTGTCACTTTTTCGCTCGCCCTTGTGTTGGCGAATGCTATGAGCACTGAAGAACATGTCAGGCGAGCGTTCCCAATGAAGCATCGACACCTTCTTCCAGAAATCACCAGCTTGCAGCTGCAGGACGCACCCGCGATGGTACCCAAGCAGAATGACGAGTCTACCCAGTGCTTGGCCAAATGCGAGCCAGAGTGCCAGAGAGTCAACGTACCAGCATTTTTGAAGGTAAAGATTTTTATGCGACACTGATTTTACCACACTGAATTCGTGAAAATCGCTCTGTTTGTTGTTCTATACACTGTATAAATTCTAGTCGCCACACCTTTTCACGAACTATTGTGAAAAAATTAAAATTGCTGTAGTATCAGATACCATCGCTAATCTTTATTCTTCTTTTTTTAACAGAATCCCGAAAATTTCATGAAATTTGAAAAGGGTCCAATTGACTGTGTACTGGGCTCGACCGTTGTGTTCCAGAGGAAGCCTAGGTACCAGTGTCAGTTCGTGGGCCTGTACCTGTTCGACTGTTGCCGAGCATGTAATGCAAAACATGAAAAATGCCTCAAAGAACTCGGAAATTTCAACGGAGGTCCAGAATTCTGCTACAGAAACAACTACAGGTGTATGTGTCATTGTCTGGGCAAACACAACCCTCCAGAAAACCATCATGAAATCAAAGAAGAACCGACAACTGCTGGCTCGTAGAACTTTGCTCTAACACAGCGACGAAAACACTAGTTTTAGGAACGCTATACCGTCTCAATACAAACAAGCTATTTCATTTTGTTGTAATTTTAGTTTTTGTAGTTGTATTTCCGAAAGCTTTTCGCCGTTTGTATGAAAGTTTGAAACAATAAAACAAGTGTATTAAATGAAACATATTGTGTGTTTTTTTTCTGGTGTCAAGACTAAAAGATAAAGACTTGAACGGCAAGAAACGAATTCAAAAATCCACTCTTTGAGAATCTGCACCCTCATTTTGTTAAGTCCATTTTCTTCTTTCTTCTAACTTGTTCTCGTTTTCTGTTATTGTTTTTGTGTTATTTCTGTTATAAGAATAACTTCCAATCATAATTTCATAATAACAATGACTTCGTAATCTTTTCTCATTCACTCAGATTGCTTAAACTTTTCGCTCGAAGAATTAGAAAAGGCTTTGAGCACTTAGCACTGAAAAATTTCAACGTCGTTGAGTGGGCACCAAAATAACTCTAAAATAGGAAAGCACAGAAGTGTGGAGCACATTTTAATTGACCGAAAAGCAATTCGATTCTTTCCTTCCCAGCTAAAGCAATATCAGTAGCTCCAGACGATTTGATTTCAATATAATAATTGTCACCACAACGTTACTAATGGATACATAAACTTGTTTTTATGTCATTACAGAGCAGCATGTGGCTATATTTATGTTCTTAGTTCTTTAAAAGTTATCTGACCGTTAAGTTTTCCGCAATGCAGTGAAGTGAACAGACGTTAATGACTTGAAAAACAATGCGACATTTTACTAACAAGAGCCTGTGTTTGAATGTCAATGGGCTGAAATACCCCGAAACAAACATGAAAATTGGAATAAAAGAGCCCTTGAAAAGACCGATCATGTCAATACAAGCTCATGCAAACAGCTCACAGTTGCAAAACCAGGGTAAAAAATTCAGTTTGACAAAAAGTTACGTTTTGTTCTAGAAATTGTACCAATGCTGAAGTTTAGCTTTCAAAGAGACGCCCATTTATACACATGGCTCGTGGAAGGAAAATAACACGCTCCTGGATTAAAAGGGTTTCCTTTCAATAACAACATAACAAAGAATCAATTATCCAGAACATCTTCGGTCCATCGGATGCGGAAAAATTAACGGTTCTGTAATTTTGAAGGATAAATGCATTGAATATAGGATCGTAATCCTTGAAAAGGCCGTCCCACATACATACACACGCAAGCAGCACTCTTGCAAAAACAGGAAAAAATTCCTATGGACAAAACCATAACAAAAGAGCTTGTTTTCGTCGATAAACTTAGCTCCGATGCACACGATTTTACTGCGAAGAACTCACATTGTTACACCTGAAAATCCTGCAATTTTCTGCTGCTAATATTAAATTGAATATTTTCAACCAGAAATATCGCCTGCCAGTGTTCAAGTGAAAATGAAAATGAACACATACGTGCGAGCTAAGACAATGGGCTAATTGACGTTATGCATGTACCCAGCAAATTACAATTCTCCAGGCAACCAATAAAAAAACAAGAACAAACAGTCCACGCATTTGATTTCCGCTTCTGTGATATAAAAGCTTTATACACACCCACCTTATTCAGTGCACAGGTGCGACTTTTCAGAAACAGCGTTCTCGTTTAGTCGCGTCCACTTGCAAACATGAAATCGTACTTGGTTGTTTGCCTTCTCGCTGGTGCCATCATGGCCGCACGAGGATACAGCATGGGAGACACCTACTCGTACAGCGATGCAGAAGCTCTTGGTGCCTTGGCTAGAATGGAAGATCCTGCAGATCCCGTACCAGCATTGCCTTCTGGCGGAGGACCATCTCCTCCAAAGCCCGATTGTGACTGCGATGGTGTTTGCGGTGAGCTTCGCGACGACCAACTCCCAAAAGATGTACAGGTATTAAGACCGCAGAAATGTTTAAAACAAACTTGTTGCACAGATAATCAGAGCTTATATAAATATATATATGAAACAATAGACACTGAAGTTCTCTTCAACATTCGAACCAAAATTTAGTGCGTAGCAGTTTGGAAAATAGTTTTAAACTATTGAAAGCTATTTCAACCTTCTGTTTCGTTTTCAAGAAAATGTTACTTCATAATATTCAAGACAATGTTGTGTACTTGTTTTTAAGAACATGTTTATTGATTTTACAGGACGAGCACAAATATCTCAGTTACGAGAATTATCCAGTGCTATGCCGTGATGTCGCAGCCATTCTGATGCCACCCGAAGGACAGAACAGGAGGAAGTATGTCTGCAAGCAGACCTTCGACTGCTGTCGTCATTGTAACGCTGTGTTTTACAGATGTCTGGCAAATAATAAAGGAGCCGACGATTTTGGTGTGTGTATGCGAGGTGCGTACAAATGCACCTGTATGTGTATCGACAGGAGATCATTCAATGAGCTGCCCTACAAACCAGTGACGACTGCTCCGCCTCCGCCTCCCCAACCAGGCCCCGCTGAGTCTCTTCCAGGTGGAAGCCCACCTTAAACTGACCGATGAACAGTGTTGTATTAGCTGAACATTACATAGCTGTTTGTAGACAATTCTGTGCTTTTTGACAATAAATTCGTTTTGTTTTAACATAGTTGACAGCCACAGTGATGTAATCAGATTTGAAGTCATGTAAGCTACAAATAAACACATTTTAAAACAGATTCAGTGATGTCTGTTCTTTGTTTAACTAAAAGAAAACTTTCGTTCCAGTGAGTACACTTTATTTTTCTCCCTTAATTTGTTTTGTCTTCACCCATTGGCTTTTTACGCCTTTTTATCGCTTCAGTTTAAAGTTCCTGTCCGATATACCCATTGTAAGGGTAGGGTAAACCCCTTAGGGTAAGCCCCTTATAAGGGTAACCCCGCATTGTCAAAATTGCTTAACCGTGTCCAAGTTGTTGTTAAACCAAGAACTCAGAACGTTCTCTGCTAAGAATTTCGTTCGTTAATTCCGTCTCTCACACAAGCTCTACATAAAGGGTTTTTCTTTGCGAGCGCAAGCATTGATAAATGCCTTGCGGGCAACGGGGACTTTGCAAAAAACTACTTTCACTGAAAACCGAGCATGCGAGCACTTTGAAGATATGCGAGCACGAGCAAACGAGCACCCACTAAAAATTTGCGAGCAATTCGAGCAGAAGCCTAACTAATTTTGCGAGCACTTGAACATTTTTCTATAAATGTAGGCGGTATAATTTGAAGACAGAAGCTTCGTTCGTCCATATTCATCTCTTATCTACGACCACTCCCTTCTTGCTAAAATTAAAAATAAAACTTACTTCAGTGTGTAAAGCGATAAATATATTTATTATTAAATATATTTATTTACTACCCAGCATACAGAGCCAAAGCAACACATCCAGTTTATAAATGCATTGGAATAAATTTAAAAGGAACAAGATACATAAAATATATTTATTTATTTATTTTCTGTACATGCACTGCTATGCAATACCACACATATGAAATTAAATAAATTAAGATCAAAATTTTTGATTTAGCTTTTACACTTATCAAGTTTATTGCCCGACATATAATAATCCGATTTCTTCGATGATTTTGAGTTCAGTATTGTTTCCTTAAAGTCCTTAAAGTTCGCTCACAATGTAAGTGTTTGGTTTCTCGTCTCCTCACCATCCCTTAATCGTGATGTTCAATAAACTCTCCTCGACACATATGCCGGCGCACTTGTAAGCTGCCTGCAAACAGTTTTCTCTGACATCAGTGACAACACAGTTATGATAGTTTATGTTACATTTTCGACAGCAAAAGAAGAAACATGCGGCTAAGTATGGTTTCTCCTCGATGTCGATTCTTGCTGTTGCTTTGCAGAACATCGGGTTGTTTTCAATCCAGATTAGTTTCTGAAAGAAAGAGTTAACGAAGAACTTGTTCAAGAGATTATATACGCGTGTAATCTATAATAAATAACTGAGATGCAGTCCAAGCTCTTTGAGCGAACACTCTCGTAAGCGGACAGCTCTACTTCAGTACGGCCACCTTGACAAAACCGCGTTTAAACTCTAGCTCATACAAACTCTGTATTTACACATTCCCGTAAGCGGCCAGCTCCAGTTGCGGACACTTTTCTGCTTCCCGAGGGTGTCCGCTACGGGAGCTTCGACTATATTCAGTTTTGTATTACGTTAGTTCAACTTACTTCAAGTTCGGAGCCGTTAGGATCTGGGCAATAATTCCTGCAGTTGCACGACAAGTCTCCTGGCAAATTCACGGCCGAGGCATTTGTAATCGGTCCACTTTGTTTGCGTTTCTCTATCAAGTTCTCCACTTCAATATTTTTTTCATACGCGCGCACGGGCCTTGTAATTTCTGGATCGATCTGCCAGCTTCTGCTCGTGACGCGGTTTAGATGTACGAGGGATACCAGAGATAGAAACACAACGGACAGATACTGCCTCATGGTCCATTTGAACTATTATAACATCATTTTAAAAAGTCTCAGTAGTCGAGAAAAATTATGGTACAATAATTAGTCACATAAAACCTTAAAAACACGAGCAACAAACAAACAAGCAGCGAACAGTGCACGCTTGAACAGTTTTTCCGTCTTGTGAAGTGATTCGCGCCAAACAACCTCTAAATTGCTCATTTGAATTTTCTTGAAAAACACTAATGCTATATGCTAATAAGGTCCAATATCGCATTCGCTGGACTGGGTTTGTCGATTAGAACCCATTGCACGCAAGTGATTTTTGCGTTTAAAAGTTGACTTTCTATCACAAACGCAAATTGAAGAATAATTCGATATTTGTATCAAATGAAGTGGATGCAAACTTTATCATAACTTGTAACATAATTTTACAATCCTGGTTTCGCTTGCATGAGCAGTTTAAAACAAAACACACCATTAGGTTGAATGAAAACAGTTGTTTTACGACCTACAAAGAATTTTTAACGTCATCGACCCATGACGTGTAAATACCGTTAGCACATAGAAGCCACCTACATACAGAAGTTTTAAAACTATATTCGGCGAAGATTCTTCAGTAAATTGTTAGTTTCATTCACGTTTCTCTCGATTCATTCACTGTAAAAACTCTGTTAAGTTCTCCCCTCCTGGGAAGAGGGGGGCTTATTTCTTAGTCAAGTCCTTTAATTTTGAGAGGCGGGGCTTATTAGAGATGTGGGCGGGCTTATTTCAAATTATGAATCAGAGATATTTATATAATAAAGTTGACGGGAAGAATATCAATTCAAAATGGTCGCTCTTGAAATATTAATAAAGATATTGCTGGAAAGAAATGATGGTAAATGTTAAACTTGGTACTGAGATACACCATGAGAAAGATATTATTCTGTCAGTGACACAAGCTACTTGGAAAACAATTCCGAGTTCTCCCAACAGTAGTCGAACCTATGACCTTCTGCACACCGGCCGGTCGGACGCTCTATTAGCTTCTACTGCAGCTCAACTGGAGCTGGCCGCCTACGGGAATGTTTAAATACAGAGTTTGTATGAGCTAGAGTTTAAACGGGGTTTTGTCAAGGTGGCCGTATTACTAAGTAGAACTGTCATGCACAGTTTTGGGTGGTGAACCTTGGTAGAGAAGTTAGTCTCTGAAATTACGAAATAAATCAGTCATATTTCGCGTGATGAGAGGGGTACAGTTTTGGGTGGTGAACTTTAGTAGATAATTTAGATCCTGAAATGACGAAATAAATCAGTCATATTCCGCGTCATGAGAGGGGTACAGTTTTGGGTGGTGAACCTTGGTAGATAATTTAGTTCCTGAAATGACGAAATAAATCAGTCATATTCGCGTTATGAGAGGGGTACAGTTTTGGGTGGCGAACCTTGGTAGAGAAGTTAGTTCCTGAAATGACGAAATAAATCAGTCATATTCCGCGTGGTGAGAGGGGTACAGTTTTGGGTGGTGAACCTTGGCAGAGAAGTTAATTCCAGAAATGACGAAATAAATCAGTCATATTCGCGTTATGAGAGGGGTACAGTTTTGGGTGGTGAACCTTGGTAGTGAAGTTTATTCCAGAAATGACAAAATAAATCAGTCATATTCGCGTTATGAAAGGGCATGGTACAGTTTTGGGTGGTGAACCTTGGTAGAGAAGTTTGTCCCTGAAATGACGAACTAAATCAGTCATATCCTGCGTCATGAGATGGGTACAGTTTTGGGTGGTGAACCTTAGTAGATAATTTAGTTCCTGAAATGACGAACTAAATCAGTCATATTCCGCGTTATGAGAGGGGTACAGCTTTGGGTGGTGAACCTTGGTAGAGAAGTTGGTCCCTGAAATGAGGAAATAAATCAGTCATATTCCGCGTCATGAGAGGGGTACAGTTTTGGGTGATGAACCTTGTAGATAATTTAGTTCCTGAAATGACGAAATAAATCAGTCATATTCGCGTTATGAGAGGGGTACAGTTTTGGGTGGCGACCCTTGGTAGATAATTTAGTTCCTGAAATGACGAAATAAATCAGTCATATTCGCGTTATGAGAGGGGTACAGTTTTGGGTGGTCAACCTTGGTAGAGAAGTTGGTCCCTGAAATGACGAAATAAATCAGTCATATTTCGCGTGATGAGAGGGGTACAGTTTTGGATGGTGAACCTTGGTAGATAATTTAGTTCTTGAAATGACGAAATAAATCAGTCATATTCGCGTTATGAGAGGGGTACAGTTTTGGGTGGTCAACCTTGGTAGAGAAGTTGGTACCTGAAATGACGAAATAAATCAGTCATATTCCGCGTCATGAGAGGGGTACAGTTTTGGGTGGTGAACCTTGGTAGATAATTTAGTTCCTGAAATGACGAAATAAATCAGTCATATTCGCGTTATGAGAGGGGTACAGTTTTGGGTGGCGAACCTTGGTAGAGAAGTTAGTTCCTGAAATGACGAAATAAATCAGTCATATTCCGCGTGGTGAGAGGGGTACAGTTTTGGGTGGTGAACCTTGGCAGAGAAGTTAATTCCAGAAATGACGAAATAAATCAGTCATATTCGCGTTATGAGAGGGGTACAGTTTTGGGTGGTGAACCTTGGTAGTGAAGTTTATTCCAGAAATGACAAAATAAATCAGTCATATTCGCGTTATGAAAGGCATGGTACAGTTTTGGGTGGTGAACCTTGGTAGAGAAGTTTGTCCCTGAAATGACGAACTAAATCAGTCATATCCTGCGTCATGAGATGGGTACAGTTTTGGGTGGTGAACCTTAGTAGATAATTTAGTTCCTGAAATGACGAACTAAATCAGTCATATTCCGCGTTATGAGAGGGGTACAGCTTTGGGTGGTGAACCTTGGTAGAGAAGTTGGTCCCTGAAATGAGGAAATAAATCAGTCATATTCCGCGTCATGAGAGGGGTACAGTTTTGGGTGATGAACCTTTGTAGATAATTTAGTTCCTGAAATGACGAAATAAATCAGTCATATTCGCGTTATGAGAGGGGTACAGTTTTGGGTGGTGAACCTTGGTAGATAATTTAGTTCCTGAAATGACGAAATAAATCAGTCATATTCGCGTTATGAGAGGGGTACAGTTTTGGGTGGTCAACCTTGGTAGAGAAGTTGGTCCTGAAATGACGAAATAAATCAGTCATATTTCGCGTGATGAGAGGGGTACAGTTTTGGATGGTGAACCTTGGTAGATAATTTAGTTCTTGAAATGACGAAATAAATCAGTCATATTCGCGTTATGAGAGGGGTACAGTTTTGGGTGGTCAACCTTGGTAGAGAAGTTGGTACCTGAAATGACGAAATAAATCAGTCATATTTCGCGTCATGAGAGGGGTACAGTTTTGGGTGGTGAACCTTAGTAGATAATTTAGTTCCTGAATTGACGAAATAAATCAGTCATATTCGCGTTATGAGAGGGGTACAGTTTTGGGTGGTGAACCTTGGTAGTGAAGTTTATTCCAGAAATGACAAAATAAATCAGTCATATTCGCGTTATGAAAGGGGTACAGTTTTGAGTGGCGAACCTTGGTAGAGAAGTTGGTCCCTGAAATGACGAAATAAATCAGTCATATTCCGCGTCATGAGAGGGGTACAGTTTTGGGTGGTGAACCTTGGTAGATAATTTAGTTCCTGAAATGACGAAATAAATCAGTCATATTCGCGTTATGAGAGGGGTACAGTTTTGGATGGTGAACCTTGGTAGATAATTTAGTTCCTGAAATGACGAAATAAATCAGTCATATTCGCGTTATGAGAGGGGTACAGTTTTGGGTGGCGAACCTTGGTAGAGAAGTTAGTCCCTGATATGACGAAATAAATCAGTCATATTCCGCGTGGTGAGAGGGGTACAGTTGTGGGTGGTGAACCTTGGTAGAGAAGTTAATTCCAGAAATGACAAAATAAATCAGTCATATTCGCGTTATGAGAGGGGTACAGTTTTGAGTGGTGAACCTTGGTAGAGAAGTTGGTCCTGAAATGACGAAATAAATCAGTCATATTCCGCGTCATGAGAGGGGTACAGTTTTGGGTGATGAACCTTGGTAGATAATTTAGTTCCTGAAATGACGAAATAAATCAGTCATATTCCGCGTGGTGAGAGGGGTACAGTTTTGGGTGGTGAACCTTGGTAGAGAAGTTAATTCCAGAAATGACATATTAAATCAGTCATATTCGCGTTATGAGAGGGGTACAGTTTTGAGTGGTGAACCTTGGTAGATAGTTTAGTTCCTGAACTGACGAAATAAATCAGTCATATTCGCGTTACGAGAGGGGTACAGTTTTGTGTGGTGAACCTTGGTAGTGAAGTTTATTCCAAAAATGACAAAATAAATCAGTGATATTCGCGTTATGAAAGGGGTACAGTTTTGGGTGGTGAACCTTGGTAGAGAAGTTGGTCCCTGAAATGACGAAATAAATCAGTCATATTCCGCGTCATGAGAGGGGTACAGTTTTGGGTGGTGAACCTTGGTAGATAATTTAGTTCCTGAAATGACGAAATTAATCAGTCATATTCGCGTTATGAGAAGGGTACAGTCTTGGGTGGTGAACCTTGGTAGAGAAGTTAATTCCAGAAATGACAAAATAAATCAGTCATATTCACGTTATGAGAGGGGTACAGTTTTGAGTGGTGAACCTTGGTAGATAGTTTAGTTCCTGAAATGACGAAATAAATCAGTCATATTCGCGTTATGAGAGGGGTACAGTTTTGGGTGGTGAACCTTGGTAGTGAAGTTTATTCCAGAAATGACGAAATAAATCAGTCATATTCGCGTTATGAGAGGGGTACAGTTTTGGGTGGTGAACCTTGGTAGAGAAGTTGGTCCTGAAATGACGAAATAAATCAGTCATATTCGCGTTATGAGAGGGGTACAGTTTTGAGTGGTGAACCTTGGTAGATAGTTTAGTTCCTGAACTGACGAAATAAATCAGTCATATTCGCGTTACGAGAGGTGTACAGTTTTGTGTGGTGAACCTTGGTAGTGAAGTTTATTCCAAAAATGACAAAATAAATCAGTGATATTCGCGTTATGAAAGGGGTACAGTTTTGGGTGGTGAACCTTGGTAGAGAAGTTGGTCCCTGAAATGACGAAATAAATCAGTCATATTCCGCGTCATGAGAGGGGTACAGTTTTGGGTGGTGAACCTTGGTAGATAATTTAGTTCCTGAAATGACGAAATTAATCAGTCATATTCGCGTTATGAGAAGGGTACAGTCTTGGGTGGTGAACCTTGGTAGAGAAGTTAATTCCAGAAATGACAAAATAAATCAGTCATATTCACGTTATGAGAGGGGTACAGTTTTGAGTGGTGAACCTTGGTAGATAGTTTAGTTCCTGAAATGACGAAATAAATCAGTCATATTCGCGTTATGAGAGGGGTACAGTTTTGGGTGGTGAACCTTGGTAGTGAAGTTTATTCCAGAAATGACAAAATAAATCAGTCATATTCGCGTTATGAAAGGGGTACAGTTTTGGGTGGTGAACCTTGGTAGAGAAGTTGGTCCCTGAAATGACGAAATAAATCAGTCATATTCGCGTTATGAGAGGGGTACAGTTTTGGGTGGTGAACCTTGGTAGAGAAGTTGGTCCCTGAAATGACGAAATATATCAGTCATATTCGCGTTATGAGAGGGGTACAGTTTTGGGTGGTGAACCTTGGTAGTGAAGTTTATTCCAGAAATGACAAATAAATCAGTCATATTCGCGTTATGAAAGGGGTACAGTTTTGGGTGGTGAACCTTGGTAGATAATTTAGTTTCTGATATGACGAAATAAATCAGTCATATTCGCGTGATGAGAGGGGTACAGTTTTGGGTGGTGAACTTTGGCAGAGAAATTAGTTCCTGAAATTACGAAATAAATGAGTCATATTCCGTGTGGTGAGAGGATCAGAGAGCTTCGACTGTAATTCAGTCAAAGCAATCGTATCAGAACAGATGACACAACGCATTATCAAAATAAAAAATATATATTTTCATACCCACGTCAAGTTACATGTAAATGTACATTCACCAAGTAAATAAAGAATATGGAGTAAAAGTTAATAAATTATATAATATATTGAGAATCTAACACGCAGGCTCTTGAAGACATTTATATGATGTGATATTCAGTAACATTAAAATATGGCCCCGTCTCCACTGACAAATAGACGCGCGCGCGCCCGTGATGTTTGTGGCCGAATGACGTCAGCGTTTTTGAAAGCCTCCGTTTTCGCTGTCCACACCAATACGATAGGGCTCTGTTTTCAAATATCTCCACTCTGGGCAGCGTATTCAAATGTATGCGTTTCGAGCGTTTTCGATCGTTGTAGTGTGGACGATAGGCGAAAACGCATGCGTATGCGCTTTCAAACGAAAACGTTTCAGTGTGGATGGGGCCTTGATTGCCCAAGAATTACTTGAACGAGAAACGAAACGACCCTTTTACGTTGTTTAACAACATTTCGTGATAATGTGTTAACAATACCTTTTGATACCCTTCATAACTCCTGTGAATAATTCTGTTCGCGTTAAACTATATTTACACATTCAGACTGAACCTATTGTGGCAGGAGAGGATGATCTATATAAGAGAAGCATTCCCCCATACATGGGTCTCTTCCAATGATAGTGTTTTAAAATCTATTTTTAATTTTCAGTCCATAGCTGAGCTATTTTACAGTAAGAGCGCTACCTGATTGGTCAGTTCGAGTAACGTGTAACGAGTAACAGCATGGCGCGAAACTATTAATAGATTTCAAAAAATTATCATGGGGCACGGTGAATCCTTCTCCTAGATCATCCTCTCTTGATTAAGGTGATGAGAGATTTATTAATTGTTTTATCAAATTTTACGTTTACGGATTATAGTCTTTATTATTTTGAATTTAAATTACGTTAAATTTTGTTTAAAATATTGAGAAGAAATACAGCACTTTCAAACTTTTTTTTACAAAAATAATAATTATTTGGATTATTAGTAAATGTAAACTGTATTCAAACTATATCCATTTTAAACAAGTTTCATTGCATAAATAGACATAAATCACATGGCCATTTCCGAGTTTCCTTTTGCCTCTCTTTCCAAACGAGTCCTGGTGTGTTATGGAAACGAGTTTTACCTGCACGTTTATTGTCATGTAAATCAAACTCATTTCCATAACAACGGTTGTGCACCAGGACTCGTTTTGAAACAGAGGCAAAAGGCAACTCGGAATTGGCCTACTGAACATCCCGTATGCAACACCCCAGTTTGTCAAGTTACAGTGGTCGCTAACGAGTTTTCACTTAGTTACTGTAGTTTGGTTGCAGGAGGCTCTGGTCGCTAAGGAAGGTTCCACTGTATAATTAATCATTGGATTAGGGACCTTAAGCAACAACGACGGCCACGCCGTAGAAAACGCCACTTAAAAAGTGAATTCACGTTCCTATAAACTCCTTCGCGATTCTTCCAACACGTTCAATTTGTCCAATGCGGCCGAACTGTCCAGGAGCTGAATTCGTAGGGACGGAGTTCAAGTCCAGATAGAGAAAGGAAAATTCATCGTCGCGTGTTCACGTTCGTTGTGTGGTCACGTTCTCCATAATACCTTACATTTGGTCTTTTTACGTTTTTGTTTTGCAGAGGACGGCAAAGAAATGTACCAAATTGCAAAATGCACGCGTAGGACCACTGCTAAGTAAACCTATTGTTTTGTGACGTTCTCGCTGCCGTCGCCGTCGTGGTTTCTTAAGGTCCCTAATCAGCTGACAGCCAAAAACTATCTATATTCTATTATACTTTATACATTTCTTTCCTCAAAAGAAAAAAAAAACTTAACGGCCTCAGATGGAACACATATTATAACTGGATGTGAAACACACTCGTCTCCAAGCTCCCATGTACTGCACAGTATGCCATTACTGGAAACTAGTCACCGGTCCTTTAGTCTTCGCCTAACATGTCTCCGTCTCTAGACTCGGGCGCGTCCGCCTTGCTTATGACGTAATTTTCACGTAACTTGTCCAACTCGGCGAGCTCATTCTGAGAAAACATAAAAATATTTTATCATCATTAGAGTGGTTTTCAATTGAGTGTCGAAAGTAATCTCTGAATTGCTTTGCTTTTGCTTTACTACGCTCTGTGATTAGTTTAAAATACTCGCGCCACCTTCTCGACCAATCAGATGCAAAATCAAAACCAATGCGACTTGGTCGCACGCGTTTTCCCGCGCTTGGCGCCGGTGACGTGTATTTGCTTCGAGTTCTCATTGGTTCATTGTGTTGTTTACGTTTGTTGTGATTGGCCATTGTAATTGCTTTGGTTTTGGTTTTACGACACTCGATCGAAAACAGCTCTATCTAATAAAGTGAGATCAGGATAGCTGCTGTGTGACGAATGGATCAATTTCTAAGTTCTCTGTACTATTTGATCAGAAATTCAAGCTGGAAGGATGGTTCACGGTAGTCTTCGGCAATCTTCGGAAAATTTCCGAAGATTGCCGAAGAGGCGAGACACACGAGCGGTTAAGCCTTCGTAAGAAAAACGTGTCAAACTCACCATCACCACTTCCAAGTGATATGCACGCTTGGTTCTAATCTTCTGCATCGGGAAAGGATTCAGAAACTGGAAGGCAAACTGAAAAAAAAAAAACGTTTAGTTCAGTTAACACAAGAAATAAAGGTCTGTGAGGGTTGGGTCAAACCTGGGTGGAACAGGGATTGCGCAGTGGTGAGAGCACTCGCCTCCCACCATTGGCCCGGGTTCGAATCTCGGACCTGGCGTCAAATGTGGGTTGAGTTTGTTGTTGGTTCTCATCCTTGTCCTATGGGTTTTCCTTCCTCCACAAAAAACAACATTTCTAATTCCAATTCGATCTGGAAACAATAGAAGCGAATAGCCACTCTGTCGGGATTTCCACTGAAATTGCCATTTATTTTAATTTTATATTCAGGATATATAAGTTCAGGATATTAAATTAAAACCAATCCGCATTCGCGGAAGAAGGTAGGGGGGGGGAACTAATGATGAATGCGTGAAAGCAGGGGCAGGGGGCGGGTGCGGAAAACGAACTATTATTTTCTTATTTTTCAACCGTGATGTACATACACGACTTCTCAAGAAAAATAAACAAACCAATAAGTTAAGCGATGATGTACTACTAAATTCTCACTACCAGCAGTAAAAGAAAAGTATGGCAAACAGTGGTGAGAATTAACTTTTTGATGTTGATACAGACCTGAGATAAGCTGTTAGCGTCTGTGAGTTTTTCTGGCATTTGTCTCAGGAAGTTGAATATGCTCATGTGATCTTCACACTTCAGCAGTTGCTCCTCGCTGCTCTTGAAGACGGCGAGCGCAAAACGAAACAGCACCTGGCACAGAAAACAGTAAAAAGAAATTGAATTACAAGACTACAAGTTTTTTTTATTTAAAAGCTTAACTGTTGGGTTTGTTATTCTTGTGGAAGAAAACATCTTGCACAATCCCTCCAATCCCTCTGTTAACTCAGGCGAGTTATTCTATCCGATGAAACAGCTGAAACAGCTCTCAACTCACCTTGTTTCCCTCGTAAAGAAAAGTGTCCCAGACTCGCAGACTTGTCTGCAATGAGAAGATAACTTATTACCACGTGGCTTTGAAACTATGACCGTCACTGGCAGAAAAAATTGTTGCAAGTATGCAACTAGCAAATTATGATACTCGGTAAGCCCCAGTCAAACGGTCTCAACATTCTCTCAACATTTGTTGAGTCATGTTGAGAGATGTTGAGACCATGCCGTGTCAAACGGCCTCAACAACCTCTCAACAAATACTCAACATGAGTGAGATACGTGAGGTCTGGGACAGAGAACAATGTTGAGAGGAGTTGAGAGAGCGTGTCAAACGGCTTCAGCATTTCAAAAAGAAGATGAGAAGATGTTGAGACAAACTCTCTCAACGTGTCTCGACATTGTTGAGAGGGGATGTCAAACGGCCTCAACATCAGCTCTCAACAAATGTTGAGACCGTTTAATCACACTACTTTTTCCCAAGCTTCTCGGCAAATCACAAATCACAAAGCACAATACCGCACGTGCAGTTCTTCGCACGTGTTACAATTACCACCCCCACTCCCACAGTAACATTGGGTTTGATTGGTCAAGGAATACAGCACTCGTTTGTTGCAAATCACAACTGAAGCATATGGCTTCGGAAATTTATAATAAAAAACCTGATTTGAAACACAACATACCTTTACTGGAAAACTATCCACAAATACTGTTAAAAACCAGTTGAAAGACACTAGTGATAAGTCCACGCTGTCAATCAAACAAAACCAACCAATAAGAATTGTTGCTGTAAATGAATACGAACTGCTACGTATTGAAGGACAAGTCTGACTGTATTGCATACTTGAGAGCGTCAAAGTGAGCACTAAGTCTGGGTAGTTTCTCTGTCAGCAGATCTCTGAGCACTCTCTGATCCGCTTGCGATGCAACAAGTGTTTTGGAATAGTAATCCTTTGGTATAAGATGTTCAACCATGGCTACCAGAGACCTGCAATGAGAAGAGTCACAACATAACGACACAGAAGAAGCTCTCTGAGCGGACACTCTCGTAAGCGGACAGCTCTACTTACGGCCGCCTTGACAAAACCTCGTTTGAACTCTAGCTCATACAAACTATGTACAGTCGAAGCAGCAGCAACAACAACAACAACAAACAATGCCATCATCAATAACAAAAAAAAACAAGATTACAACGAGAGGATGACCTAAGAGAAGGATTCTCTGTGCCCCATGACAATTTTTTGAAATCTGTTTATAGTTTCGCGCCATGCTGTGAAAGTTATTTTTATTTGCTTCTGATCGAGGCTCCGACATCACGTTACTCGCACTGACCAATCAGGAAGCGCTCTTAAGATAGTTCAGCTACGGACTGAAAATTAAAAATAGATTTCAAGAAAATTATCATTGGAAGAGATCCATGTATGGGGGAATGCTTCTCTTAGATCATCCTCTCCTGTCTGAGAATAGACGTCACTCACCAAAACGATTCTTCTTCGTTAAGATAGAGCAAAGCAATGGCAACCAATCGGTTTAAACCCTTTGAAATAAAATCACAAGGAGAGAGAGTTAACTGAGACACTGGTTAAATAGTGAAATTGAGCAGAATAATTTGTTGCTTCTTTCTCCTTACCTGGCAATAACCAACATCAGGATTATGCCAACTGTAGGCCAGTAGAACATTCCTTAGTTTAGTAGTCTGCGGAAAAACAACAGCAACTAAATAGTCGTAATCAGCACGCATCAACGAACTTTGTAGCTCGACGTGATGTGACATGGCATGGCATGTCATGATGTGAATTGACGTGACATGACGTGACATGACGGAGTATTTCTTCTCTCCCTGGATGGGATGTCAGTCCTTCGCAGCCCTCCCCCCCCCCCCCCACCCCCCCCCCCTCCTCACCCATTTATACTTCTAAGTAGAGACATCTGTAGAGAGAGGCGAGAGTAAAGCAACTAAGCCAAGAACTACACGAGGATGAGAATGCTCTTGAGCACGACGCAATAACAAGTAGATTTTCCAAACTAGTGATTATGAAATATAACTTACTCCGTCAGCATCCAGTTTGTCGTAATGCTTGTTATTCGGTAATGTGCGTAACAAGTCCAACTCAATCTGCTTCACAGCCGGGGACGGTTTTCCTTTGATGGTCTCTAACAGTTGTTGATAATAGCCATCCCCTGCGATTCTCCTGGTTTCCTGTACACACTGATCAATGCACTGTTTCCATATTGTAGCTCGATGTTCGTGTGGGACACCAGATCGCACAAGCGCTTTCAGTTCAGGCTGAAATATCAAGTAAACAGCATTTTAGTTAGGCAAGGAGGTTGCTTAGAGGAGCTACGTCACGGATGGCGCATCTTGAAAAATTGCCAATTTTTTCAAGTTCGCCGTTCGCAATCCGTCTTAATCTTCTCCATCCTCAACCATCCTTGTTCCTGTTTGGTTTATTATCACCTCTTTGCTGTTTTCTATCTTAGTAAACTATTATTTTGAGGCTTTCTTCAATTTAAAGGTGATTTTGCACTTCGCAAAAATGACTTAAAATATGGTGACATAGCTCCTTTAGAACTCAATGGGTAGTAACCCAGATGTTCCACATCTTGCTTGTTTGTGGAATAAACATATCACCGACATCCTGGACCGTCACCGACCACCGCAGGACGCGTCGGCAAAACGCTTCTATTTTCTCGATTTATCCCAAACGATCAGGGATCACCCAGATGTCTAGGCGGCCGTCATGTGAAGGTGAAGTGTCAACACTCACCGTTTTTTTGCAAGTCTCTGTTTTTGTGTGATACCATGTAGTTTTCCCACTTGACTTCTACCGACATCTCATGCGAGCTTAGATTTGCCTAAAATAAATGAACCGTATTTAGCGCCGCGTTTCTATGATGTAAAGTGTTAAGCTTGTTTTCAAGCGCGAGGTTAGATTTGCCAAAAGAGATTAAAACAATTTAGCACTGTGTTTCTATGATGTAAAATGTTTGAGTGTGAACCCAACAGGTTGGTGCCTTCCTCAGGCTTTTGTAGCAATATGTAGCTTGGAGTACTGTTACCTATTCCCTCTGGATGGGCTCTCGCCTCCCTTTGTGGTGTACATAAAACACCATTTTTCTTTCTCGCCATTTAAGACCCTTGTACAGTCAGCTCTCGCCTTGCGGACACCCCGCTATTACGGACAAAAATCCAGCCCTCCCCCCGGCGAAAGATGTAGAGGTTTGACTGAAAATGACTCCAGCTATTACGGACTCCAAACTACGTCCCGAGGGTGTCCGCTATAACAAGAGTTGACTGTATTGGTCAGAAAACATTTTCATGGGTAAAATATTCCACTTCTTTGTTGATAGCAAATACATTACGCTGCATAGGTCATTC